>JAMAKO010000114.1:0-74445 GCA_023628555.1 Chaetomiaceae sp. R4402
CTTTCTTCGCTTATCACCTGCAAAAAAATACCTAGGTGTCCCGCTCGCTTGTCTGTCCCGCTCGCATATCAAATACGCTACCCCTTTAGCAATGACGGGCGGTCTCTCAACCCCAACTCCGACAAGATTACCGCAAAGATATAGCAGTTAGGAATCGTAGCGAATAAGCCAAGGAACGAGAAACCCGAAGCCACGCTCCTGTATTAGGCCAAGAGGCTGCTGCCACACACGGGCTTTTCTGCTACAGGGGCGAAGGGCATCATAGATATCCCAATGCCGAAGATCCTCAACAAGATGCTGAACGTGGCTTAGACAGCTCGTCAAGCGGCTGCCAAGGCAGGGGGTGATCAGGCCAAGTTCGTCGGCTCGTAGGTCAATAATAGCAAAAATTACCTACACATCGCGAAGCAATACCGCCTAGCCAACTAGGCTAAGTTTATAGTCCAGAACTTTATAGTCGACCTAGAGAGAACTAACACCTAAGCTAAGGAGTTTAAGTCCTTCACTAACTGCTTGAAGCCCAAAACCGTAGAGATCTATAAGAACAACGCTAAGCCTGAGACGAAGATTACAAAGTACGAGGACGTTGACTAGGACGCTACGTACGCTATAGCAAAGGCCGGGGGCGTCTCGGATGCCGATATAGACGCACTGAAAAGGTATCAACAAACCTATAGCAGGTCAGAAGATACCCCCGTACAGAAAACTGCCAAGGTTCACCAGGACCTCATCGACAAGTTTCATGCCTCCCTCGACGTGATCAGCGCCATATGCACTTGAGATGAAAGACGGAGGGCAGACGTGGCGGTGCTAATCGGCGGGCGGGCGAGCAGGCGCTGAGGATTATCAGGCTGTCTGAGTTCATTCGGTCCCTCGCGGTCGAGTCCTTACCTTTGGTGCTGGCGCCACGGGCTTGGAGGTCAAATAGGTTTGTTACCTACCTTGGTAGACACCACTCTCTGATTCCAATCCTATGTGAACCTTCCACTGCAACTCAGTAACTCAGAAGCTGTACTGTCTGCCTCATTGCTCGCCGTCACAGGTCAAGGTGAAATTTTCTGCGTAGAATATCTGCCCAACATGGGCATCTCCCTCGTTAAGAGTGACGCAGATATGGAACCTCCCACTTCCTAGGTACATTACCTACAAAGAACGCCCGATCAAGTAATCTCGGCTTTCTCGTTCCACTCTTGCAATGTCTTCCGGACTGAGGATGCTTTGCCATGCGTATTCAACCCGAGTGATTTGTCTCCACGCCGGAGAGACCGGTGCCAAGCCGTAGCCGCGCATCCTCTCGTCCGACCAGAACGCAAAACCATAGCGCCCAAAGGCGTCAAATCCCACAAACGGCAGCGGGGAATATTTTCCGCGGCTTTGTTGCCAGTGGCCCATGTCGGACCAGTAGTACCGGCAGACGGCACCCGATGGACACACGAGGTCTTTCCACTGGCGGGATGTTGGCCAGCCGGGCGCCGGCCAGGGGCGGTGTACCTCACGGTCTCCGGATACCAACTCTGCAAGGCACAGCTGGCCATTTTCCAGGCGATCGGCGGCCGCATGACCGTACGCGTCCCTGACGTAGTCGACGACGGAGACGAGCTCCTCGTACTCTGGCGGCACGGCGGCTTCGTCGCCCTGTTGCTTGTGGGTCCAGACTGGATTGTAGAGGGCGCGACTGTAGCGATAGCTTTCGTCCGAGAGTTGGTGGGGCTGGTAGCGGGCTTGCCAGGGGATGCCGCCGCCCGAGAAGTTCGTGTCTTCCCGCCGGTCCATGGGGCGGCTGACGACGGGCCATGGTTTCTGGAGCCAGGCGAGATCGCTCGTTTTCCAGGGCAAGGTACCGCGCGCAGCGGCCTGCCTCAGGTCAAAGATGAGCTGCAGGCGCCAGAGCGCTCGGGTGGCGCGCTGCTCCTCGGCCCATGAGGGTGGCCCGACGTCGTGGACTTCGACCTTGGCAGTTTCCGGGCGGGACTGCCATGGTGGGACGTAGCCGTCTCGCTTTGCGGCCGCGCTTGGCGTAAGGAACCCAAACTTCTTGTCGACCGGATGCTCCGGCCGTAGGGTCCGAAAACGGGCGAGGTAGAAGTCGAGGCAGTCGACCGCGACGCACTTGATGCGTCGGGCGGTGGACAGAACGCTCCGAATGACGGCCGGCTCCGTGCCCTCGTCCAAGCGCTTGGGCACGAATCCGTCCCGGGAGCATCGGACACGAGTGGCGTATCTCATAGACTCCCGTACAACTCGTTCTTCGAACTCACCAGAGCCCATAGCAGGGAAGGTACCCGATCGGAGAAGTGTAAGATAGCGAAAGATGACCCGGATGTGAGGGTACTCGCGTTTCAGCACAGTCTCTGTGACCTCGACAGCGTAACCGTTGAAAACACGATACGCGGTAGGCGACGCTCGGATAAGGCTATCGAGGGATACGAGATCGTGAAGTTCGCAGAGAACTATGAGGCTAAGCTCAACGGGCAACAGGCCTAGGTGTCCGGCGGCTTTGCCATCCTGTTCGTCCGCAGTCAAATGTTGCAGGCTGCTTTGCATAGACATCGTAGGTGAACTGAGGGGGGTTCCCTCGGCATTTTTCATGATGTAGTGCGAGTGAAAGAAGAAAGCTGGTGGTGCAGATTCTAGTAATAAATGAAACGTTGTGACGACGAAGGTTTGCGGATTGTTTAAAGGCGGCACACTGCAGCAAAGGCACCCAACAGGTGCCCCGGACGCGGGCAAGGCGACATCTTATGTTCCTGGACGGTTTGCATGGACAGAGACCCCACTCTGAGAATGCAACCCCCTCCCGAACAGGTAATAGGTTGGGTCAACCAGCGTAACGTAATCTATAAGCGAGCGCCGCATATAAGCAAGCGTTGCACTTTCTATACAACGTGTTACCTCTCAACCAAACATCAATTCTCCTCTGCGTACAATATAGCTCCACTTCAAATGAAGCCAAGGTTATTTTAAAGCTATTTAAAATAATACAAAACTATGTATATAAGCTATAGTAAAGATCTATAACGTTGCCGACTAAACTATTTATTATCGACTTGCTAGCAAGTTAATACAATGCGATACTACACCCAGCTTGCACCGGCTTATCGATTTTCAGGAAGATATTCTTGTTTAGTATATACGTTAGCTTATTTAAACTATAATAATTGGTAACAACTTTATTTACTACGCCATAGTAAGTTCGTTAAGGCTTGAGCTGGTTAACTTTAGTTCTAATAGTATAGAGCTAAGCAACCTACTCCCCGACGCAACCTCGATGTTGTTAGCACTTATACTACTTCTTCCATTTGATTATTTAGCACTAGGAAAGCAATTTTCAGAATTTGAAACAGTTCTATTAACATTTTAGTGAGTTTGACGAGCTGGGTTTTCAGGGTTATATATGTATTTTAGCGTGAGCTACTCGCTTGTCTAGGGTACTCGCTTATTAGATACGTTAGCTAACTAACTACTATTGAACTGGTGGTTGAACCCTCAATACACTAAACCACCCTCAATAGGATAGAGTATATAACGTATAGGAGGAGTGAGCTGTCTAGATAGACGAATGGACAAACGTAGCTATAGTGCCTTAATAGGCCTATAGAAAACAAATAAAAGAAGTCTCCGTCTAGTTAGACGGAGAGGAGCCTTAGAAGCTCTACAGCCTCCTTTAGGAAGAAGAGAAAGAAGCCTCGTTGCTTGCCCCCTTGCTCTCTAAGCGGTAGGCAATGGTTCTGTCTAAATACTATATATAATGCGCTAGGGCTACATACCAAGGCTAAAAAACACAAAAATGCAACCCCTATTAGCTTCCCTAAATAGATATATGCAATCTACTCTAGTTTATACTTCCCTTTCAAACTTGCTAACCGCTATAGCAGGCAAGTTCGCTACCTATAGCTATATAGCGTTATCCCTATTATTAAGCCCATCTCTATGTCTATTCCTCTCTCGAATTCCCCTTGCATTGCTGCGGCTAGCTACGTTGAGCTTTCTTATAGTAGGCTAGCTCCCGAGACCTCTATACTATAATTTCCTTGTCAAGCACGTCCTACCTACAGTACTATAGCACGTGCTCTAGTAGTAGGTGTATGCTAGGTGGATCTTGGTGGTATTCGTACATTAGCAGCTATATCTAGTCGCTTGATAATGGGGCTAGTAAAGAGGGCGGCTTACCGCCTATTTAGCAGGTTGTATTGGACGATGGTAGAGCGGTTATCCAGCTTCGTTTTCATAGTTATATTAACGTTGGTTTAGGCTGCAGAACGCTTACCACAGTACCTTAGGGAGCTAAGGCATTAACTTAGGCTACTTTAGAAGCATTATTGGTCTACATTCTATCTATCTCGTCGATACTAAAGCGAGCCTCCTTAGCTTTCTTTAGGGGTGGCGTTGTAGGCCGTTTAATAATTCTCATCTAACTAGATAGAGGAGTCTATAGATATAGCTAGATAGGTAGTTAGAAGGGTTATACTATTATCTAGGTATAATATTTTAGTCTAGACGCTTAGAGTAACTCTCTAGGTAAGTTGCCTAGAACTTGCTAAACGAATCCTAGCTAATGCTAAGCTATTATTCGCTTCGCTCTTAGAACGCCTCTAATACTAGTATAAAGGTATCTATTCTTCTAGTTCTTTAACTAGTAGAGGGTAGTCCCTTAATATATCTTTTAGAAGAAGAATTAGGTAAACTTAGTAATCTATAGACTATACTCCTATCCTTCTAGTTACTCTAGGTATATAGGAAAGTGCAACCTTAGGTTAAATAGCATTGGAATATTAACTAACCCTGCAATTACAATCTATATATAATGGACGATCTTATAATTCTGCTTATTGTTCTTTAGAAGGGAGTTAAAATAGTAAACCTAGACTACTATCTAGTTATAGATAGCTAGAGCCTAGTAATTGCTATCGATGTATATCCTAAAGATCTAAAACTACTTTTTAGCTATTACCTACTGCTCTACTAGGTAAGTAATTAGATTAGCTAGCCGCTTAGATATAGTAACTCCTTCTAGGTAAAGCTATATATAGTATTTATAGGGCGCTAGAAAGAATCTAAATAGATAATTAAGGGTACTACTATTAAACTATTCTCTTTGTATAATAAATCCTTCTATATTATAGAGGCTTATAGCAATGTTGTACTAGGCGACCCTAAAGTACTTTCTATCCTGCCCTTTAGAACTATAGTATAGTAGGAAGAGGTAGTTAATAATACGGGGGTTCTATAATATCTACTAGCTAGCAATCTAGTCTAGCCTCTATCTAGTTAGATTAGGCGGGTAGTCAATACAGCTATATAGAAGGTAGAAAAGGTTAATGTCATTGCGTAGGAAGTTCCTAACCTCTAGGCCTAGATATTATACTATAAGCAACTAGCGCCTAACTACTAGGAAGTTGGTATATCCTTTTAGCTAGAGTCCTACTAGGCTATTCTTAGTAAGTAGTAGCGCTGCTACTTGTTATTGCTAGGCTTGAAGGCGTAAGATCTAGTTGCTATAGGAAGCTAACTAAGGGATTCTATTAAGCTATAGCTTAGCTAGGAGCTTTATAGGTAGGCTAGTATTGCTTCTAGGGCGCTCTATTATAGTAATTGTCCAAGCTCTTTATATAGTTAGAGAGAGAGTGTAAAAAGAAAGTAAAAAATTGGTGCCCAAATAGTCGTTGCTATAAAGTTATAGTTAAGTATAGTTAGCTAGGGGGTTATAGCTTATATAGGTATTAAGGGAAGAAGCGTTTATATGTATATTGCTAGTATTAGATAGAAATCCTTACTTTGTTTCCTCTACTATTAGCTTCCTCTTTTCTCTAGTAGTGCCTAAGGTTAGTAGTTCTAGTAAGGGTTTTTACTTCCCTTTTGAATTTGGTATAAGCTTCTATTAACGAATTTGCAACTTAGAAGCTACGATAGCTCCTCTTAAACGCTAGATATAGACGAATTCTTCTTGGAAGGAGGTTAAGGTCGATTTATAGCTATAGCTATTATAATTGGTTATTACTAGCTAGCTAGTAGACCTTACTTTTATATTCGATAAGCGATTTATAGCTCTATAGAAGTTTGTCTAGGCTATATAGCCTAGGAAGAATAGCAACCTGCCTATACTAGAAGGTTATAAGGAGATTGAGATTATATAGCTAAGGCACTACAACTTCCTTTAGTACTTAACGATCTTTCCTGTACTATATCCTAGAAAGCTAAATGCCCTATACTTATAGTAGGAGCTGCTATTAGATATAGCCTAGCTCGAGCAGATGTAGCTTGAGCTTAACTTAGCTAAGGAGTACTTAAGTTAGTTTTACTAATGCTATAATGCCCTTGCTCGATAGCTACAGCCTATTTTTGTTAAGTAGTATAATAGGATGGATCTTAGCCACTAGATTAGTAACCTCTACTACTAAAGGTCCTGCGTACTAGATTTGTTTGTATAGGCATTTAGCGATAGGTAAATATATCTCTCTATCTAGTTAGATATAAAGTTAACTAAAAAACAATAACTCGATTCCTTATTAATACTATAACGAGATATACTACTAGTCTACTATAGCAATACTAGACTTGGAAATAAGGCAAGTTAAGAAGGTTAATATAATATAGCTATTTTATAGCTATATCTCGCTAGGTCCAATTATAAACTTGCACTATAGCAACTACTACTAGACTAAGAAGGGCTATAACTAGAAGCGTATAGAGTAGAGTAGTAACCTAAAGGATCCTTATTCTCTTGCTATAATCTAGAAGCCTTTTAATATATTAAAGCTAGTACTATAGGTTTAGCTAGCTAGATAGGTAAAGGGGGCGCTACTTTAATTTAATTTAGATTAGAAGGTTCTAGCTTAGGAGGAGCTATATAAGGCTTTCTAGAAATAAAAGTTATAACTATACTAGATAGTTATTACTAAATAAGGTTAAAGGAAAAGTTAACCTTTAGAGGTCTAAAAAGGATTACTACTCTCCTAAAGGCTTGCCTTTTGGGATTTCAACTATAACTTCTAATCTTATCTCTAGCTTCCACTTCCCTTTTAAATTCAATCTAGTCTATCTAACTAGAGAGAGAATTATATTAGAGGCTAGCTAGCTAAATATATCTTGTTCTAGCTCTACTTCTTCTATTATAGTCTGCAAGTCTAATAAGAGTTGTTAAATAGTAGGCTTTAGTAAGGCTGTTCCATTAGCTTCTAGCCAAATACTATTCTCCTTAAAGAACTTCTTTACTTAGTTTAGTGGAAATGGCATTTAGATAGGCATGCTATCTAGAGTCTTAAGGAGATATATATTCCTATTAATCTAGGCGCAAACTTAAAACGAGCCCTCCTATCTATACTACAGCTTGTAGAAAGAGCTTATATTAATCTGCCGAACGTTATTATATACTAGGACTAGATCCTTTTCCTAGATCTTAGCTAATTCTAGGTAAAAGCAATAGCTATTTGCTTTGTTCTATCGTACTACTAGCTTTTTCTAGATAGCTGCAACTTTTTCCACTATAATCTTAAAGTTATATTCCACTTTCTATAGAAGTTTCGTTCTTAGCGCTAGAAGGCAATGCTAAGCTTCCAATATAGTTTCTCTATCTAGATAGATAATAGAGTCCTAGTTAATAGTATACTAGGATAGAATATTGTTTTTAATTAGACTAATAGAGTTATAGTTGTATACTAGAGAGAAAGAGGAGTAGTCTAGGGTTCCGCGAACTAACGTTCTATTAGTATAGAGAATATATAGTAAGAGCTCTCTCTAACCTATATCTATACTATATATTATCTTTATTAAGGATACTACAATAGGGATATATCCTACTTCGTTAATGCTATTAGTTTAGGAGTTATAGAGAGAGATAGAGATTCTCTAGATCCCTATATATTCAAGAATACAGCGTACCTCGCCTTTAAACTCCAATCCTCTATCGATAACAATGGCTAATAGCAGTCCCCATTGTAAAATAATTAGGCGTCGAATAAAGGATTCTACTAAGACTGCTTTCTTATTAGGAAGGATTTCTACTTCTAGAAATCCTATAAGGTTATTGTATACTTTATATAGAAAATACTTCTTCCCTATCTAGGTAGATAGTATATACTAGATATTTAGATACTATTTTACAAATAGGAAAGAGAAAGGATATATTAATTGTACTACCTCCTTAAATCTTTATATATCCTACCTCTAATAGTTAGAGCAGGCTTAAATCTAATTCTCAATATTACTATACATCCCTTTTTAAAAGTAGTAATTAGTGACTTATTGGTATATCGATTCTCTACCATAGTAGCCTATTTCCTTATAGTATATATTAAATACCTTGCATTGTTCCTTAGGAGAATCGATAATGCATCTAGAGCACTATATATTGCTTAGGGGTTATAGGAAGAGATGTCCTTTTACAACAATATACTTAAGGGCTATCTTCTTGAACTGCCACTAGCGCTAGTACGGTTGGATTTCTATAGGTTCCTTAAGTGAGGTAATATACTAAGCAATAGCGTGGGAGTAATCTAAATACCCCTCCTTAAAAGGTTCTAGGGTTAAGATAGGAGTAGGCTCTAGATGATAGATAAAGATTTAAGTATTAATCCAATTATCAATATCTTCCTCTTAAGCCTTCTCTATCTAGTTAGATAGACCTAGTAGTTTTCTCGAAAGTGCATCTACTATAATATTTTTAAAACCTAGAATATATTTAACCTTAAAGTTGAAGAGTTAAATCTAAGCGATCTAGCGCATTATCAATACCCTAGGAATATCGCTAGTAGCTCCATTCAGCTAATAAACTAAGATTAGTGCATCTATCTCAATTACAAAGTAAATACTAAAGAGGTAGCGACGAAACTATTTAAGGAGATAGAGCAAGCCTCTAAGCTCCCTCTTTATAGTATTATACTATCTCTTCGCTTTAGACTATATCCCACTCTCAAATTAGCAGAGGTAACGTTTCCTATTAGAGCTAATTTGCTTAATAACCCCTCTCTATCTAAAGAGACTTGCATCGACTATTAAGTAAACTCTTCTATATTATAGGTCGTTGAAAATAAGAGTAGTAAGCACTAGTACTAAAGTGATTAGCTATTGTAGGTCCTCTATTGCAATTTACTAGGCTTTAGCCTATTCCTACTCTACTCTATTCTTTATAAGCAGATAAAGCGAGTAGGCAATAATAGCAAACCCTTTAATCTAGATACAATAGTATCTAACTAGGCTAATAAATATCTATATCTCTTTAAGTTTACTATATATCTTCCATTCTATAATCTTAATAATCTTTATCTAGTTAGGGAGACAGCCTTGTAATATATAGAGATAACCTAGCAAGATAGCCTAGGGTTAGCACCACTAAGACTTAATAGCAGCGATTGTAGCTCTAGCTAGTTCGGCGTTAAGGAGGACCGCATCAATGTTTCTCAGATGCTCAACAACAAATTAGCAAAGTCCCTATCTAACCAGACGGCTATTATAATCAGTTTATAGCCCTTTAATACTAATATCGTTTAAATAGATCTAGCAAACCTTAGGAATTAGATTCTAGAAGATCCTTATTATAGCACGTTGGAACTAGGCAATAGAGTTAGTACCTTCTATTAGAAGAGTATATATTTAAAAGAGACCTAATAGGGTCGAGAAGGTTATAAGGTCCCAGCTTTTCTCGTCTAGGCTAATTTGGTTATACCTAGAAAAGAGGTTTAGAATAGAGATTACCTTATAGCCACTAAAGTCCTCACTAAATTCTTCTACTACTAGAGGAATAAAGGCGTCTTAGATAGTCACTACATTAGCTAGCTAGATATTATTAATTAGGCAGAGGCTACTATCCTTCTTTATAATAAGGAACTAGTTATTGTAGTAGCTACTATAACCTTCCTCAATAATCCTATACTTAACCTATTAGTAAAGGAGGTCTATAACCTTAGATATAAGTAGCTTTGGGATAGGAATGCTCTTCCATTGCTATACTATATAAGGGATTGTTTATATAACTTATAGAGGAACAACCTTAGTATCTATACGCCTATATTCTATAAAGTCCTAGACTAGTATAGCTTCTTTATTAGTTAGGATCTAGATAAGTATCTCCACCTCCTAGTTAGATAGAGAGTTCTTTACTATCGCTAGAATAGTCTTCTTATACTTATTAATAAGCCTAAACCTAGAAGTTAGGATTAAGAACTATAGGACTATAAGGTTATTCTACTTTATACTAAACTATATCTTCTACTAAACTATAGTAAGACGTTTTTCTCGCTAATAAGGGTCTCTATCTAGTATCGAGCTATCTAAAGATACTAAGTCTATAGGTTTAATCTTGTTAGCAACTATTTTTTATATAGTATAGGTACGGACCTCCTTCCTTAGAGTCCTCTATTAGTAGCTAGATTAGAAACTTTTAACTTTCTTCTACGCTATAATGTAAGCCAAGAATAGTATTTCTAAAGAGATATCCCCCTAACTAGAGAGAGAAATAGAAGAAGATTACATAGCAACTTTAAAAAGTATATTTAATAAAGGGAAATAAGAATATTATAGAACAAGATTAAAGACCTCTTTACCCTTATCTTCATTAAGGAAACTAAGCGATATATCTCTATTACTTATCTTAACCTAATTAGAGGTTCTTTTAGTAGCTTTCGCTAACCTTTAAAAAGCTAATAGCCCTAGTTAATACTAAGTGTAAGCCTAAGAGATCTTGTTGGATATAATATATACCTTAACAAGCTTGTTGCCTATAACCACATTTACTATAACTAGACGCCTATCGCGGTAGTTGAAGGTAAAGCTTGTTTTATAGATGAATAGCATGCCCAATAATAGGTTATATCCTCTTGCATTGTTAGCTAGGATAAAGAAGTGGCAGGCGATAGACTAGTTTGTAAGGATAACTTTCCTTTAAGTCTCCCTAAAGAAAGGAATAGACTAGTATAGGCCTTTAGATATAATATTAGTCTCCTAAACGGCTAGGCTATATTTAATAGCAAACTAGATTGATATATAGTTGCATTTGGAACCCAAGTTAATAAGAGCAAGCTCCTTATCTCTATAAATAGTCTTAAACTAATAGTAGAGCGTTAGCAACACGTGTATTTGTATAAGTACCCTAAGCTCTACCTTTTAACTAAAGTTAAGCTAGATAATGGGCGTCCTTATAAGGTCCTCGGCCTCCTAGGCAATTGGAGCGTTGAGCCTTCTATAGATAAGGCAGTTCTAGAATCCACCCTCTATAACTATATAGGAGCTATCGTTAGTAATCTTAAAGATTATAGGAATAGTAATAGCCTTCTAGTTAAAGGAAGACCTTAGCTTAGCTATATTTAGATTAGTCCTAAGAGAGTAGGGGAGCCCTTCTCCTTCTTTAGGTATAATATAAGATATATCTTTATTAGGAACGCTAGAACCTATATAGTCAATAACCTCGAACCCTATCTTAAGCTAATTAATGTATGCTAAGAGAGCTTTCTAGTATATTGGAGAGACCTTAAGTAACTACTTGGTAGTTAAGTTAGACTATATGTCCAAGGATTTAGCTACTATTTCTCTTAGGAATACCGCTATATCGAATAGCTCTATCTTTTTTAAGGTAGAAACCTTAGTTTAAAGGGAGGTTTTTAAGTCTACGTGTATAGTCTTTATTTAGTTAGAGGAAGGGCGTTAAGATAGTAGTTGGAGAATAACTCAATAGCTTTCTTTAACCTTCTAGTCTCTATTATAGGTTCCTATTATACTAGTATTATCCTATTCCTCTTCTTTATATTTAACCTATAGGCGCTTTGTTGGCAGCGCTATCTAGGCAAAAGAAACTATAGCTGTGATTGCATCCTTAATGTTATATAGCTTCTAGATCCTCTAGTTGTCTAGTTCCTCTTATAATTTTAGTACGATTTTCTAGACGAAGGTCTAGCCACCCTCCTTGGTATCTATAAAGAAGTTAAGAGCCTTAGTACTCGTATAGTTAAAGATAGACTTCTCCTCTTCTACTATTAATATAGTAAGCTAGTTAATAGTCGTCTAGAGTATATTTAGAGGGAGCTAGGGCTAAGGCTACTATACGAAGCTCTAGTTGTAGATAAGACTAAGATCTAGGTAGTAGTCTCGTCTATATATTTCCTTAAACTTTTTATACTATTTAGAGTATAGTTTCTAGCTATCTAGATAGGGAAGTAGAGATATATAAGCTCTAACGAGATAAAACATCTTGCTCTACTTCTAAGCCTTATTAGCGTTGATAGTGTAGATTTAAATAAACTTATAGTTTAACCTTAGCTACTTCCACTCGTCCCTAAGAACCTATTATAGTTCGATCCTATAGTATAGGCTATTAATAAAGTCTTCTATAGTAGATTAGTAGCTTATAAGGAAATGATCCTTGCTTCTATAATAGTAGTAGTTTAAGGGATGGATATAGTACTTAAAGCCCACCCTATAGTCTTGCTTCTAAGATCCCTAAAATCGTTAACTACCTCTCTAGAGAATAAAGGTCTAGAGTTCTTTAACTTAATGGTTAGTAACTTGAATTCCTATTTAGCGAAGCTCCTTAATCTTCTCAATAAAGTTTAGCTATACCTTCTACTACTAAATCTTCATTTCCTTAAACGTAGTAGCGAGCTTATTAACTTTAAGATCCAATAGGTCCTTTATCTAACTAGATAGAGGGGATAGATCTAGAGAGTAGTTGCGTTTTAGGGGAGTTAGTAGCTATAGCTCCTTCAATATTGTTAAGGCTGTAGCTTGGTTGTTAATACGGACTTTAAGATGCTATACCCCTACGTTAATTCTATTGTAGAGAGCGCCCTAAATAGCCTTCTAGAAGTCGTCCTAGTCTATTATATTAAATTTCTCTATTCTAAAGTATCCTGCTTGGAAACTAGCCTAGACTTTACTAGAGAACTTCTCCTAGATCTTTCTAATAGCCTAGGCTTTGTAGCTAGCCTTTAGAGTCTTTAGGACTTACATAAGAAGTACCTTAACCTTCTCTAGATAATAGAAGATAGTCTCTCTAGATATATCGCAGTATTTATTAAAGAGGCGATCTAGCTCTCTAGTAGTACTATCCTAACGTTAGTCTAGGAACTACCATTGCTTCTTAATAGCCTTAGAGAATATAGACTAAGTCTCTTACTTTGCTTTATCCTAGTTTTATATAATGTAGTAGTAGGATTCCTCGCTCTATATTTTAAAGAATAGAATATAGTCCTTTTCTTCTATACTATATATATAACAGGCCTTCTCGAAATACTCGATATAATCTATAGCCCTCTCTCCTTAGAATAGGCCTAGCAAGCTATAGTCCTTGGATATTAGGAAAAAGATCTAAATAGCCTTGGAAAAAGCTTTAGCTATAGTAACGGGTATAGAGGTAGGCAGGGCTTTAAAGAAGTTAGTGTTTGTCTAGTTAGACGAAGGAGTAACTAGAGAGACTAACTTAGTTACTAAGGTCGTTGCTATAACAATCTATAGTAGGTCTAGCAAGGTTATAGGCGGCACGTCGTAGTCTTGACTTCGTTGTGCCGATACGTTAGCTAGTAGAGGTGTAGTAGACTCCTTGAAAAGTCTAAAGAAGGAGATGTTGGTGGATAGTGTTGATGGGTTTGCTATATAATAAGGTTAATGATGGTAGTCGAGGTTCTAAAGCGTTGATAGGATCCCTTTTTAGTAATCCTCCATCTAGTTAGACCAAGACCTAGCTCCTTCAATAGCGGTGAGTCCTTAAGCCTATACGCTTCTATATTAACCCTAAAGGTTCCTATATAACCCCTACGCGAAGGTTAGTATATAGTGTAATTATATTGCTAAACTAAATAGCGCTATAGCAATAAGGACAACTATATTTAAAAGTAGATGAAGATAGCTAATAAAGACCTTGCTTCTAAACCTTAAAACAACAAGCACTAAAGTCTACGCAATCTAGACTTCCAAACTAGTCTAACTATTAGGGTTGAGGTCCTAACACCCTACTCTTGCTATTATAGCTAAGAACTAGGGCTCTAGGCTAGTTGTTATATAACTAGATAGAGGGAAGTTATATTGCTATAATCTCTATTGTCTCGTTTTAGTAATGGTCGTCCTTTTCTATACTTAATTTAGCTTTTCTACTAGAAATAATAGTAATTTCGTTAATTCTAAGCTTATATTTAGCTAGGAGACTAGTATAGTTGTGCTATACCTTAGCCTTTACATTAGCGTTTAGCAGTGTTAAATAGTATAGTATCCCAAGCTTACATCTAGCTAGAATATTATTATTAGTTTCGTTAATCCTAGACTTATATCTAGCTAGGAGACTTTTATTGTTATTAATAGTAATCTTAGACTTATACCTAGTTGTCGATTCGTATAATATCCTAAGCTTATATCTAGCTAGAACATTATTATTATTAATGATCTAAGACTCGCACCTAGTTTAGAATCTATATAGTATCCCAAGCTTGCATCTAGCTAGGAGAATATTGTTGTTTTCGTTGAACCTAAGCTCGCACCTAGCTAGGGTTCTATTAATGATGATAGCGATCTTAGACTTATATCTAGTCGTCGATCCGCGCAATGTTCCGAGCTCGCATCTAGCCGGAACACTATTGTTGACGATGTTCTAAGACTCGCACCTAGCCTTGAACGATCGCGCTCTCTATAAAGGGTCTTGATATTAGGTTCTATAGTCTAGTTTAAACCTAGAGCTATACTCCTCCCCAATTGAGCCCCCATTTGAACTAGTGGTTGAACCCTCAATATACTAAACTACCCTTAATAGGATGGAGTATGTAACGTATAGGAGGAGTAAGCCGTCTAGACGGACGAATGGACAAACGTAGCTATAGTGCCTTAATAGGCCTATAGAAAACAAATAAAAGAAGTCTCCGTCTGGTTAGACGGAGAGGAGCCTCAGGAGCTCCACAGCCTTCTTTGGGAAGAAGAGAAAGAAGCCTCGTTGCTTGCCCCCTTGCTCTCTGAGCGGTGGGCGACGGTTCTGTCTAAATACCATACATGATGCGCCAGGGCCACATACCAAGGCTGAAAAACACAAAAATGCGACCCCTGTCAGCTCCCCTAAATGGATGTGTGCAATCCACCCCAGTTCACTATATAAATATAATGCGCTCCTTATTAGCTACTAAAGTCTATATTAACTAGACTATTAGCTGAACCTACTATTTTAAGTATAGTGAATAACGTAGTACCTTAATCTATAAGTAAACGAAAAAGCTAATCTAAGTTTTATAGTGAATTTTATTTCCATTTAGTAACTCTTTACGAGCTAGCATTCTCAGGGTTATATATAGATTTCCAGGTAGCTCACTCGCTTATATAGTTCACTCGCTTATAAGTTACATTATACCCTTTACGCCAGCTAACTATTTATACCACTATACTAGCGTTACTAAATAGTTAGTATTGTAAATAGAATCAATAAAATGCTAGACTAGCAGCGCTTACTAAAGTTCAAGCGCGTTAAGATTGCGATCCTAGATACGGGCATCAATATAATAAACGTTATATTCGACGTGAGTGAGACTGGCGGAAGCATTAAGCAATGCGAAGACTTCCTTAGCAAGGATCCCTAGTGGTCCAACGTACACAACCTATATAGTTACAGTATACACTACGCTAGTCTGTTACAACGGGTATCCCCGACCGCAGATATCTATATTGTCCAGGTCGCTGAGGACTTCGACTCGGACGTGGACGACAGGATTGTGGCAAAGGTACGCCCTCAGTATACCTGCAGCACTTCGGCCCTGACCGCTCCAGCCTGCATTGACCTTTCTCGACCAGGCCATTGATCGCGCGTGCCTACCCCGGAAGGACGGCGGCTGGGACGTCGATATTAACACTATGTCGTTAGGCTTCGTCGTCCAGGCCGAGCCGGTCGAACGTGCATTGCGCTAGGCGCTCAACCGTGACAAGATCGTGTTTGCGGCTGCATCCAATAGCGGTACGCACAAGGAGCCAGCGTTCCCGGCCTGGTCCAGCGGCGTCATATCTATCAACGCAGCAACAAGCAACGGCACTCCCTACCTGTTTAATTCGTTGGTTCGCTTCCCCAAGACTTTCGCTATCCTCGGTGAGAATATCTCATCCGCCTGGATCGACGAGCCCTAGCGCGTACGTCCACCGGAGAGCCGGCACAAGACGACCAGAGTCATGTCCGACAGCTCCATGGCCACGCCAATTGCCGCCGCTCTCGTCTCCCTCCTTCTCGAGGTCGCCATGAACCCGGGAGTAAGCGACGCCCGCCACATCCTCGAATACCACCTGCCGAAAATGAGAAAGTACGAGGGCATCGAAGCCATCCTCCTAAACGCCTCCCAGCAGCGCAGCGACTACGTGATCATCGACCCAAATTCCAACAAGCCGAAGACCGCGTCGAGATTGCATATAGGGTTCGCAGAATGCTGCGTTCGAGATACGGAGCTCCCAGCGACGCCCCGTCAAGAACAGATTAGGGAGCCATAAACTTGAGCATTGAAAAGCACGAGACAGCAACAACAGCAACAGCAGTTAACCGGAACATGCCAGCACCCCTCGAGCCCGGGCACGGCAGCTTTGGCACCCCAGCTTTTGCGGATCTTGTTCAGCCCGCTGAAAGCAAGCAGCCGACTCCACCCTACACGGGCACTCCGTCAAAGGTGTGTCGTGTCGCCTTCGCCTAAGGCGGCCTTCATATCCTCGTGGTTTTCCTAACCATTGTCACAAGCATAGCTGCGTCCCGTTGTGACAGGGCTGCCACCTCGCCCGCAAACATTACCATTGCGCCGTGTCACGGAGTCTTCCGAGACGGCTCAGCAACAATCACGGCCGGCGCCCGTTGTCTCTCATTCGGCGCTGACAGGGAAAGGCCGTTGTCAGTCCGCCCACTGCCGATTGCCATCGTCGTGGCTGACACAAGTGTCGTCCCAGCTGCCGATGCTTCTATTGCCACGCTTCCCCTTTTCTACGCCCTGACCGACAGCCCAGAGCACCTCCGCCCGGGCGCCGACCGGTGGTACTGGCGATTCATGACGCTAGCGGCTTACGACATTACGAGAGACTCTACCACGACTGCAGAGACGGCAGTGAGCGCGGCTGGATTTACTGCAACTGGCCCCTTTTCCTCACCCCGCACCCGTGGACATGGCCCCTTCCTATCCCTATGATACACTAGGCACCCAGTTCTCGACCGCGATACGTTACACATCCTATCAGCGCCGTCTCCATCACTTACGCGCAAATGGCCGCAACAACTACCCAGTCACATCCTTCAAGCGAGAGTTCTTTGCCGAGCTCACCCCGTCGAGCACCATCCAGAGGGTCTGGGCCAGACTGCTGGGCGACCAAACCGCGCCAATCGACACCTCGCGTCACCCTAAAGGCTTCGCCTTGGCGACGCTGTACATGCTGCACCTGGAGTGCGTCCGGCCCGCGCTCCGGCCGTATGACGAGACGGGCAATGTCGGCGTCACCCACGACCGCCGGCCGCTGCTCAAAGGCGGGTTCCCCGCCTGGGTGCAATGCTAATGCCGCACAACATGCCACGTCCAGTGGAACTTTGTCAACGATCTCGGGATGCACCGCGGGGGCGCGCCGCGGAGTTGCACGCTGGCTAGGTTTATTGATGAGGGGAGCAAAGTGCCGTGGTGGAAGCCGGGACCAAGCGAGCAGTATATCAAGGATAAGACGTTGCTTCTCTGGAAGGAAGGGACTATGTGCATTGCGGCGTTCTAGATTCTGTGGTAGGCGGAAACACGCTACCCATCAGTAGCTCCGTGAATGTGCAGGTTCATGGAGAAGGTTCTAGGACCCTAGAACAGCATGTTCATGGCTGACGGTGATATCAGATGCTGGAACCAGGTGACACTCTCCGAGAGAGGGTTTAACTGGGCTTGATGCGGCCCTACCAGGGGACCGAACCACGTCAGACAGAAGCCGGCGAACAGACTCTGATTACGCAGATTCAGCCGCTGACAAGGTATTCAAAACTTCACCCAGCTCAGGTAAGTCTCGCTGCAGCGCGTCACAGACCTCGACCCAGATCTTGTCGATCAGCTCCTGCCCATCTATGCCAGCAAGATTTGATAACCTAGGCGCGAGTCAGCTACGACAGTTACGCCCTTCTCCAGCGATGCATGCTCACTCATGTAGCTCATCGTCGTACCACAGCTTCCCACTCGCCTCACTTCCCAGTGCAGCGCCGCTGACCACGCTCCGGGCTGCATATTCCGGCGTCCTCAGCATGAGAGAGTTCACCAGAGCCTTGACAGCCGTAGCCACCATGCCCGTCCACCCCCGGCTCAAGTTCGTCGACACACCACCGGGACACACCGCCGTCACCGCGACCTCGTTCGCGCCTACCAGCGTCGCCAGTTTCTTCACGACCGCCATCAACAAGAACTTCGACACGCGGTACTGCTCGCTAGCGTTATACCGCCCCTTCCCGTCACCAACAGCCTTCACCGCCTCCAGCACCTTGCCCGCCCTCATCCTCTCCGTGATCAGCACCGCCTCCGCCCGGCGCGACGCTACCACCTGCAGCACGGACGGTCCACCCTTCCCCCACTGGCGTGAAGTAGCCCGCAACTTGGGCAGCAGCGAAATCCCCAGCAGCGCCGTCGACAGCGTGTTAACCTGCAGCGTGCGCTCCCACCCGTAAGCCGACACGCCGTGCGCGACCTCGTACACGCCCGCGTTGAGCACCGCCACATCGAGCCGGGGCAGCTCGGAGTTGACTTTCTGTGTGAGGGAGGTGATGCTGGGGTAGGAGGCCATGTCGAGATGCCAGACGTCGATGTCGACTCCACGCGTGTTTGTGTCATCCACTGCTGCTACGGTGGCGTCACCCACATGGTGTTGGTGTTGGTGCTGGAGTTGCTGCTCGATGGCTTGCTTTGCCGCGCGGCCGGCTTCGAGGTTGCGCACGGCGAGGATGAGGCGGGCGGGGCGAAGCGAGACGAACTTGGCGGCTGCCGCGAGGCCCAGGCCGGAGTTGGCGCCTGTGATGAGAATGGTTTTGCCGGTGAAGAACGATGTGGTGGGGTCGGCGAGGGGGCGTTGGCGGAAGAGTTGCCAGCCGAAGGAGGAGGATGCTGCTGGCTGGGTGGTGGTGGGTTGGTTGGCTGAGCTCATGGCTCTTTGTTGGCGGAGGGCAGAGATGGCGGAGCGGAGAAGAGTTGATGTAATGGGCACCGGCACCGAGGATGGTGTCACGATTCTAGCCTTTGAAACTGGAAGGAAAGATAGTAGGGATGTGGGTTTAGACATGGTGTGGTGTCATGCATCTTACCCACTTTCTATTGTGAAGATTGCCAAAGGCGTGAGGTCGATGGAAGCGGGCAGAAGCGGACTTCATTCCAAGGCTCGAACACGACATGCGCTGAACGGGACGGGAGTGGCCCGGCACATTCCCGAAGCACTCGGGGAAGGCCGGCAGAGGTGCCGGGCGTCAGGGGTAGCTCGGATAATGCACGTGATTCAGGGGTCACTTACACTTACATGGAGACGGGGTGCAGAACTTGCCATGTCCGTTCGCGAAGTAGCCATATCTTTGCCTGGGCTCTTCCCAGCCGTCTACCAAGAACACGCATGAACCTCCAGCTCAAACACCCCCTCCCCTCTCCTCTCCATCCCCGCCACCAAAGCCCTAGCATCATCACACATCCCGTCAGGCCCGCACACCGCCACCCCAATGCGCTTCCACCCAGCGCGCGCCTCCTCCATGAGCAGCGCCTGCATATCCAGCCTCCTCCCAACCCGCACCTCCTTCTCCGCCACCCTCGCCAGCACCGGGCCGAGCGTTTCCGCCAGCGGCGCGGCCGACTCCCGCACGCTCCAGGCCAGCCTAACGTTGGGGTGGCGGTCGACCCACGGCAGCACGGCCGTGACGCCGATGCCGCCGCACAGGAGCAGCACGCGGTCGCACTGCGAGATTGATGCGGTTGGGTTGCCTGGGTACGGCCCGTCTAGGAGGGTGAGGATGTGGTCGCCTGCTGTCAGGGATTTGGTGATGCCGGTGGAACGGCGGATGAAGAGGGTGAGGCCGGAGGAGGTTGGGGGGAGGGGGTCGGTTGTGGACACGGACACGGAGGCGGCGGGGCGCGTGGCTGTTGTGAGGAGGGTGCTGGCGTGCTTCTCAACGTCGCCGTGCAGGGAGCTGCCTGAGCCACGCCCAGACGAGGCGTCCGCCTTTGCGGCTGGCACCGGGGGGGCGCTCCAGCATTGCGGTCGGCAGAACGGAGAACGGGTGGTTCTCCCAGAGACGGAGCGGGTGCAGCGTCGGGAAGTAGACGTACACCACGCGGCCGGGCTGGAAGCCCCAGCGGACGCCATCGATGTCCACACGGACAATATCACCGGCGACGTCGGTAATCCGCGCCCGCCGGACACCGTTCTTGAAGACGCGCAAAAGACGGAAAACGCGGTCCAGTCCCCACACGCCAAACGCGACATACAGCAGCTGCTCGTAGCCCGACATGCCCATGTAGAGGTCCAGGAGGTGGTACCACGTGCCGGCCAGCACAAAGACGGCCAGGACGATGTGCGAGAGGAGGAAGAACTCGTACGACGCGCGACGGACCCACAGATGTGCGGAGAGCAACATCAAACAGACGGCCACGGTCCCGACGCAGCCCCAGATCCACCACGCCTCGACCAAGCTAGTGAGGTAGTTGCCGTCCTGGACGTAGTACACGAGAGACAAGACGGAGTGCAGGATGACATGGAAAGCAAACAGACCGGCCAGCCAGCGATGCAGCAGAATGTACGTCTCGTGCGACCAGTTTGTCAGCCAGAGAAGCGTATTGTTTCGGGCCGAAGAGAGGATGACAACGGGGAGCAGGAAGAGCGCGTACGCGCCGGTGCGCCAGACGATGTAGGCCTCGATCTCCACGTTTGTGCCCGGGTACCAGAGGTTGGGCTGGTAGGACTGGTAGTTGATGACCATGAACACGAGGTTGAGGATGAGGACGGCGCCGATGTACAGGCCTTGACCTCTAGTGGGGGCGTTGCCGAGCAGGTACGGCAGAGGTCGTACCACGTACGAGGCGATGGTGCTGGGCCAGATCAGGTAGGGGCTCGGCTTTGCGGACGAGGGTGTTCATGAACGGCAGGTAACCAAGCCAGGGGGTAAGAAGCGGAATGCCGAGAGATACCATCATGATAGCGAGGCTGTTGAGACAGACGGTAAGCACAAAAGTAAACGAACTGACGTTACGCCTGAGAGAGAGAAATCTGGTCATACCCGTACTTCACGTGCGCATACTCCTCGCGGTCCACAGCGTACAACGTGCCCTTCTGATTGTTGTAGCTGGTCTCGTTCGCGAGCATGACAGACGTGAGGTTGTCCTTCGGGCTGATGACGTGCGTTGGCGGGGAGTGACATTTCGCAGCGCCTCCTGGTAGGAATACTTGGGCGGCATGAAGTCCCCGCCGGAGCCGGGCGCCTTGCCGGCCCACCACGTCTCGATGACGCCCAGGTCGTAGTCGCAGTGCGTGCTGATGCAGTAGGCCAGTGAGGCAAGGAACGGCATGTTGCTGCGCGGCACGCCGGCGTCGCGGATGCCGCGTCGCTGTCCATCATGCCCCCGAGCATGTAGCCGTCGAAGGAGCACGAAAGGTAGTTGGAGCCCAGCGCGCGGTGGCAGGCTGTGGCGCAGTTCGGAAAATAACCCACTGCTTGCTCGCCGAAGCCCTGCAACGCGGCGGCGGGCGTGACCGCAACCACCACCACCAGCACGGCCGCGGCTGGCAGCTTCATGTTGTGACACTGGCTTGCACTTGAACTGAAGCACGGCAGTCAGATGGATATCCAAGTAACCTCAGGTGAGCTGGGTAGTAGCGTTCGGGCTTGGATGAGACCCTCAGGAGCTACGAGAAATCTTGGGAGAAACGCATGTTCATTAATTGCACATGAAGTGAGTGTTCGGACCACGACGGCGCTGCAAACCCCAGACTTCTCTCGAGCGGTATGGTTATTATTGACGCCACGGCAGTTGTCAAGCATCTCATCCCACACCCACGGCGGTAGGTGAGAAGGTTTGAGCAGGATTCCCCCGCATATCATTGGCCTGGTGGCGTTGATACAGCGGGGTGGCCACCTCGGTGCCGGCCACGTAGACGGCTTACCTTGTCGCCATGGAGCCGGGCCCCTTCAGGGACGCCCGAGATACCTAAGTTAAATCTAAAACCTCGGTAAATGGATGTATGCACGCGTACTTAGCATCCTACCTTGTGGGAGCTCTCAAAACCGAGACCCGTCCCGCTGAGGGAACTCGTTAGAACAGTGGCTTAATATATGGCTGGCCAGGCCTTGAGCTGTGACATACAGTGTACACCAAATCATCCACTACCTGGCATTGCACAGGCCGCCCCTGAGTCTCAGGAGCTGTGTTCACAGCTGAACCATTCCCAAGGTCTCCTGGACATTTTCATCTGGACCTTTGGGATGGATGAGAACCTGAGAGGCAGCACGATCTGCTAATAATGGGCGCCTAAGCCATGTATCCCGAAGACACACAGCTGCAGGCAGAGACGGAAAACTTGCATAAATCACCTCAGCTGGCGTTCTACTTTGAGCATAGTCCTCTCTAGCTTTTTCAAGCCGCTGCTCCAAAGTGCCATTGCGCGCTGCGCTGTGGTCTGCCGCTCTTCGGGTCCAGGCAGGGCGTTCAACCCACAAGACCTTGCCTGTACAGGGGAACAAGGACCTCTGTGAGGCAGGTCAGATGGGATAGGCCCATGTTAAGTGGGTAATGCCAACTTGCCTAGCGTGGTGGGAAAACAAGGTACTAGACATTAGGTACTTCCAATGCCTTCCAAAAGGCGTCAGCATTCGGCATTAGCCACTGTTGGGTACCCAGACAGACAACCAAATCCATGTTATCAGCCCAACTTGTAGCCTTCCTGCCACAAGGGATCGTTTCACGGTGAGAGCATCAGCTTAATACAAGCTTTCAACATCAGACATAAAATCGAAAGTCCTTGGTAGCAATCGGCACGATTAGTCTGACCATAAATCAACTACTACACACATACCTATCATCAAGGGGGCGGCCTGTTCTCCTGCCACGCATTGCACTCGCCGTGCTCCGAGAACCACCCCTGATGGGCAGACACACCGCCGAAAACAGGAATAACACCTGATCCCCATCTCGTGAATTGAGTGCTTTTGGCCTCTCAGTCACAAGCTGTGTCCGGGGTCTGGCTCCTGAGCATCGACTCGGACCATTGCTCATCCTTATCCTCATCTTTCCCTTCCCAAATCAGCCGCGCGCAGAGCCGACCCGTGCCCTCCTCCAGCGTCAGCATATCCCACTGTTCCTCCCGCTCCTCGTCCTTGTACACCCGCTCCCACGCAAGCTGCAGCGCCGGAGGCAGCGCCCAGCACTTCTCTTCACTGTGCAGCCACAGCCGCATCAGGTGACGCC
This sequence comes from Chaetomiaceae sp. R4402, assembly GCA_023628555.1. Classification (NCBI taxonomy): domain Eukaryota; kingdom Fungi; phylum Ascomycota; class Sordariomycetes; order Sordariales; family Chaetomiaceae; species Chaetomiaceae sp. R4402. The sequence goes on from JAMAKO010000114.1 coordinate 23,370, forward strand.
TGTTCTCCAGCCCGCCGCCACCCTGCTCACCCCGCTCCCGGGGATGATCCTCAAACGGCTCACGGCGGTGTATCAGGGCCATGTTGTTGACGAAGCGGATATCGCCTCGCTGCATCGTCCCGCGCAGCTCGTGGCGGCGGCCGATGGCATGCAGTGCGTCGAGGGCCTCGGCCTGCGCTTCGGTCAGACCGGGAATGAGGGGGTTGCGCTCGCTGTCGGTGGTTGCGTGGCCAACCAGGGTACGGCACGAGAAGTTGGTGATGACTTGGCCGTCGTCGTTCGGATAGAGTAGGGCCCGGCTGTAGTAGGGCGGGTTGCGGTGGAAGCTAGGTAGTCATGCGAGGGCAAATCAGCGTTGCTGAGTGGTAAAAGGCGAGGGCACGGAAGGAATGGACTGGACTTTGGTACGTGTCGAATGGCCAGTCCGGCTCTGCGAGCACGCGGATGAGGTCTGGCCGGGTGGCCGCGAGTCCGTTGTACACGGTCCACGCCGAGGCCAACACAGGTGCGCCCCCAGTGGCTCCGCAGGACTTGACCAGTGTGGCCACGACGTCGCAAACGAGGTCCGTGTGGAAAGGCTGGGCGAGGTTAGTTACATGCCATGAGTCTTTAAGCGGAGCACAACTGGGTAGCTAACCATCTCAATGCTTGCATTTTCAGCTTCCACTTGCTCGGAGCTGTTCACGACGTGGACTGACACTTGTTAGTGTAGGTGGAAAAATGGTGGTCAGGGGCAAAGCGGTGTACCCAGCATCGCCCCGCGATGCTTTTGTTTGCCGCGCATCTCGGCCACATAGCTAGTTAGGCCGAGGTACACAGTCAACAGGTCAATTTCGTCGTAGGCTTGGACATCAAGACCCCGGAGTACGGCAAAACCCGTGGCCTTGGTAGACGTCGTCACGGATCCGGAGCAGCTTCTCCTGCAAGCCTGGCAGCGGGAACAGGCTGGCCGAGACATGTCTACCCTCAATGTCAAGGGACTTGAAGTGGCTGAGGGCATTGGCAATTTCCTCCTTGTCGCCGTCCGTTAGATCATAGACGAAGACGGACTCATCCGGAAAGTCGGACCCGGTCCACACCAGCGGGCCCTGCAGAGCCGTCGGCCAGCCGGCAGGGACCGAGGTAGGCAAACCGCCGGCGCGGAGACGGCCCGCCGTGCGCTCAGCATACTTGCGTTCATCAAAGGCGTAGCCGATGTCGGCAAACTCAGTGTTCTGCGACGGGGGGTAAGGATTGGTATCAGGCTCGGTGCCGTACTTCTTCCGGATGCTGGGTGAATAGTACTGGGCAGGTGCCCTGATTGGCGTGGGAGCGAAGAACGGGCGACTGTGGTCATTGTGGCAGCAACAAGGTTGTGCTTTCCTGATCTGAGAACATGCAGACAATGATGAATCTAAACAGCTTATGTGTCATGCGTGAGAGAAAGAACGGGAGCAGACGGGGAAATGCTGGGCGGAAAGGAAGGCATCTTTATGCAGCACAGATGTGGCTCTGCTCTATGTCTCCCATCAGTTCTACGATGGTCGCTTAAGGGCTGTTTGCGAGTGCGCGACCGAAGGGTGTCTGCCATAAGGTCTGGTCCTGTTCGGTTCGCTCAGATTTGAGCCTGAACACGGGCCGCGCGGGATGAGTGTGCTGATTCTGGAGGGCCTTGGGAACACCGAGCCGCATATCATTCACGGGCCATATCAGTCAAGCGGTTACGAGACCACCCACATCCACACTGGCCGCTCCACAAGGCAGGGTGGCACTCAATAACCTGCGCGGCCGCTGCATGATTCCCCGATCCATCATGCACGACAGTCCAGTTCTGTACGCAGTGTGCCCCTTCTGCCACTTGCTTCCGCTACCGTCCCACAAGCACGTTGAGTTGGCGATTATCATGCCTCGTGAGGAGTGGGGTACTGTGAGCGTCATTTTGCGTCGGTGGCGGTAAAGCAAGAACTAGGTGCATTCGTGAGCACTCCCCAGTTAGCATGGAGTGCTCAACGCCCAAGATCTAAAGGTCTCTCTCTCAGCTTACCGTAGCTCCGTTCCCCCACTCTCGGTCTGCAACACTCACAACTTTGTCAAAGCCTCAGTTACAACCTGCCCAATCGCAAGCAACTTCTCCTCCTCCAACCGGCCGCCGAGAAATTGCACAGCTGCGGGGGCGCCGTGGTACACGTCCTAGTCGTCTTGCATGTGCCGTTAGCCACCTTCCTTCTCAGACAGGCCAATGGCAGACAGAGACACCCACATGCGTCCCAATTCCTCTTGTTATTCTCTCCCACGGGAACGTAATCGTTGTCCAGCTTATCGATTGACTTGTCTGCTTGGGTAATGGGAATGACCAACGTGGTGTGGTCAATGACATTGGCCGGGGAGATGTAATCTGTATCGGAATCAGCAGTTCGTTCTCGAGAAGGGGGAAGGCGTGGGGAGGGGCGCCGCCAGGTGGTTACCGTAGTGATACAGCTTGCCTGGAATCACGGCTGCCGAAGGGACAACGGGAAGAATGGCAGCGTCGACAGGACGTCCTTGAGGTTTGGGCCTATTTAGCATGTGACAGTACACGTTTCAGTACCCGAGCGTGTGACTTACCAGTGTCTGTAAGGTTCACTGTCGTCTGCCAGTAGTCGCGATACTCGGCCCTGTACTCCTTCAACCTCAGAACCGTCTGCTCCAGTTCAACGGCAGTCATCATAGGGCCTGGCTTCCATCCGAGAAGTCAGCTATGAGCTGCGGTATCAATGGCTCCCCAGAGAGCTTCAGATGCTAGAAAATGTCGTAGTTCCCATCAGCCGAGGTAATGGCAGCCTACATCATTGTAGGCGATGTCAACAGCGCCGGTCACAAAATCCAGTCCTCATCTTGGGGTTGGGGAGTCTCACATGAATTGCCGAGGCCTCGGCATGCGGAGGCCCAATCCATGGGATGATCTGAAATGCAGTGTGAGTTACAATGCAATCGGTCTTTGGGAGATCAGGTGGGGTGCAACGTACTTGATGGCTCATGGCTAGCAATGCGTCTCTCACAATGCCCAACGCCCGTGTGATTGGGGGGTGTGGTTTTACGACGCCGTCAAACTCGAGGAAGCCAAACGAGAGTTTCGTGTTGACTGGAGCTCGACTGGTTTCCGCCACGGTAGGCAGGACTTCGGGATCGCTGAGCCAGGGCTCGGCGGAAACAAGTGCATTGAAAGCGTATTCGAGCGACGCGACTGAAGGGCCGATAATCCCGGCGACCGTGGGAATAATGATTTGTCCAGGAGACTGCACAATCAGTAAGCAGGTCTATCTACGATCCGCCTGCCTGAGCTACAAACCCGAGCACTTACAGAGTTGGGCATGCCCATGGTGGGTAGTTTCCCCACAGAAGGCTTGATGCTGAAGACTCCGCAGAAGGCGGCGGGCATGGAGGTGGATCCTCTTGCTGCTTCTAAGTCAGAAGGCTCGAATGAAGAGGCAGCGCAGACGCACCGATATCCGTGGCGAATCCAAGTGCACACCCTCTTAGTGCTCGAATCGCGCCTTCTCCTATCACTATCATTAGCCTGGCTTGATCGTGTACGCCTGTATCCAAGGGTTGGCAAACCTACCTCCCGAGCTTCCGCCGGATGAGAGCCGCTGGTTCCGAGGGTTCCAGTGGTAGCCCAAGATGTTTGTTGTTCGTTTCGCCAAACTGGACCTAGTCAGCGGCCAACCACCGAATACCCGTCTTTCCTTCGTAATACCTACGCACCTATAGACTTTGTACTAGTGTTGTCTGAAAGAAAAGGTTAGAAGAGCGCACCCATCAACGGGGACTAGACTAGAAAGACAGGCACAGCACCTTGGCAATGACGACTACTCCTAGCGACTGCAGCTTTCGAACAAGCTCGCTCTGGGCGCGGTATCTCAGTTCAGATGTCTTATTGCCCTCGAAATTTTCGATCCAGCCAGCATATCCCATGGTCGTCCCCATCCCCTCGACGTGGAACTGGTCCTTCATGGTGACGGGAAGCCCGTGTAGCGGGCCCACCGGGCGTTTGTTGGCTTCCCAGTAAGCTTCTAACTCCTTGACCCGCTCGATGGCGCCCTCGAATCCTATCTCAAGCAGATTGTGGTTTAACTGGTGGGCATACGCGGCGCGCTTGCAGAAGGCCGTCACCAGGCGAAGGGCTGTCAGCGAGCCGTCATCTCCATCAGAACCGGTACGTCCAGGTTGGTGAGAAACAGAGAATCGGCATCTAGGAGCCCGTCGATGAAGTTGCCAGCAACGCTTCGCTGCTGCCCGGCCCGGTCGAGGACGTCCTGTGCGAGCCTCCATTCGGCGAGAATCTTCGCCATGTCTCTCGCCCGCTTTTCGGCGGCAATTGCCTGCCATGAAGCCGCGGCGTGCCCCGCCATCGAAAGGCTACCGATTTCCGGCAGAAATGGCAATGTCAGAGGAAAAGGGGGGCGGGGGGGGGGGGGGGGATGAAAGTCAGAGACAGCACGAGAAGAAGAAGCGGCATGGCGGCAGAGTGCAAGGGCGGGCGGGTGAATGGAGAAGTTTGTTGATCCGGTGAGAGGGCATCAGTTGGAAGGCGCGAGCCACGTCAGACGGGACGGGGTGCCATAGTAAATAGGGCGAGAGAACCGAACAAAGGTACAGCAGAATGGCAGAAGAGCGCATTTCCAGGGCCCCAGCTCTGCCCAGCCAACCACGGCATGAGTCTCTGGTCTCCCCGGTGAGAACAGGTGCGCAACACCCGTGCACCATTGGCCCAACGCAGCCAACGTGACCACTTGATGATGCGTGCTTTCCATTCGGGTTATAGGCTAGCCGCCCGTGCCCGTGGATGGTCGAGCGACCGGTGTCCCGAAGTGGCAGACATAGAAATAGAGTTTTCCAGGACCAACACCCGCGCTGCGGAAAAGCTGCACCGTGATTGGCGGCGCCAGCCACATGCAGAATTGGGCCGGAGCGAGTGCTAGAGGGTTAGAGGTGCAGGTTCGAGTACCAGCTTACTCGAGGCGGGCCAACGGGGAGCCGGTTTAACCATCTGGGGCCCCTCTATGTCATTGGCCTACGGAGTTTGTAGGTGGGACTTGACCTTGGTTTCCCTTTCTCTGCGACATTGCACCACATAATCTCCAGTCCAGTGGCGCCAGGCCCTTACGTCTTCCTTGACGAACGACAAAGGAATGGTCGCCGTCTGCGCAAGGATCACACCGCCGGCTTGATCGAAAAACCAAAGCGTCCGCAAGCCAATGGGAACGTCACAGCAATTTTGGTACATTGTAGTGACAGCCCGGTGGCGGGGTTGACAGTCTGTGAAACAGGACGTCGAGTCGTCCCTGACCCAACTCCGGCGGTCTTGGACCACGATGAGCTGCTGGGGCACCCAATTTGCCCCTCGGCCCACTGGCCGTCGGGTTTCAGAAACCGCAGCGGGCCGTACCTGCTCATCCAACGACTGCGGTATGTCAGTGTTAGACATGAGGTATCCGTGTTTTGGGAATCAGACTCTGGATAAGACTTCACCAGGGCAATACCCGGAGTAACCAAGAAGTTGGGGACGCGTGGAGGGTTTAACTACCTAGTCAATGACCTCGGAGGGATGTCGTTCTGCAGCACAGGACGTGAACGGCAACGAGTCAATAGACCCCAAGATAATATGGTTCCCGGTGAGCAGCGGCTTCTGGGCTGTCCAATCGGATCCGGATAGGGCGTCTGCAGGCGAACTTGGGCTCATCTACCCATGCGGCAAGGCAGCCTCGACAGTTCTTTGCCGCAAGGAAGTCAGAACGCACTGTCACACACAGACACCCGCAGACGCCATACCTTTAGAGTCATGGGTGGCAGTGAGTGAACTGTAGGGCTAGTGCGACGTGCGGAGCAACAGTTGCCCCTGGCCACCATAAGCACCTACTCAAGGGCTGGACCACACAACTCAGAGACGAGCTATCGGACGGATTCGCTTGAGTTAAATGATCGGTATACAATACAAATAGGTATCCTCGCTGGTGTGGTACGTGAAAAGTATAATCAAGATACATACAGTCAAGTCTACGCGCCCCCTGGCTCCGTCTCCTCCGGCTCCGACAAGGCCTCAATGGTGCCTTCAAACCCGGTCAGGATGGCCTCGGTGATGCCTCTGACCATGAGTTGCTCGTTCTCTGACATGGAGCGCTTCCATATCCCCTCTGCGCCAAACCGCTCTTCCATCAGCTTCATCACAATCGAACCAGCCTGCCTTGCGTTCTGGCAGGGCAACTCGGCGAAGCTCTCGACGGCGTCGGTGACCAGCTCCGGGATAGCAGCGCAGAACATGGCCCCGGAGCCCGGAATGACGGCCGCCTTCATCCTATCCCAGACTCGGTTCCGCTGAATCTGCGTCATGGACCGCGACGAGAACGAGTCGGCCCTGCTCTCGTCGATCATCAACACCAGCCGCTTGAGGTGTCGGCTGATGGCGGCCCTGATGTCGTCCGGGAAGGCCAAATCGACGATATCCAGATGGCGCTGCACCACCTCGCGCAGGCTGTTCGATGCTACGGGGTTGTTCATCCACTTCTGCACGCCGCCGAGCCACAGCTCCCTGGCACGGTCCGCAAGCAGCGGCACCCCATCCACCTCCCTGCGCGACGCCTCTTCTGCCGCCGCCTGGATCACATCCACCACCTTCGTAAAGCTAATCCCCACCGACGCATACCTCGTCTCCCTCCACACGGCCTCCCACAGCACCGTCTGAATCGTCTCCGACACCTGGTGAATATCCAGCTCCAACATCAGCACATGATGCAGCGCATCCGTCGTCGTCAGCGACGGGTGCACATCATACAGCCCATCCAGATCCGTCGCCTCCTCAATCCCCGCGAAACCCTCATTATACGGATGAATCATGGTCACCCAAATCGGCGGCCCATCCCACGTCCTCACCGTCTTCACAAACCTCTCCACAACAGCAAACTCATCCGGCCCGGCCGACCCAATCGAGATATACACCAAACACCCGCCCAGCACCCGCATCAGATAGCACCACACCTCCCACAGCGTCCTGACACTTGTCGTGGCGCGCACAAACATGTCCATATCCAGACTGTACTCGGCCACCGCCCCCGGCCGCTGCTGCAGCACCTGGAAGATCAGCGACGCCACCGCCGTGTGCACCGTCATGCCCTGCGCCCAGATCAGGTACGCCGAGGGGATGTGCGGCGTCAGCCGGCGCTGCTGCGCCGACCACTGCAGCGCGTGCTGGTAGTCGGGCGCGTCGCACAGGCCCTGGCTGAGGCGCGTTGTCGGGGTCGAGGACGGGTGCGTGTTGGCGGCGGAGGGGAGGTGCCGCTGTTCCACGCCGAACCACTTCTCCCATGCCCGCGCGGTTACGCTGTAGGTTGCCGCGAGGGACTCGTGGTAGGTGGCTTGGTCGGGGAAGCCGCGGAAGAGGGTTTGTTTGATGTGCTGGAAGAGGTCCGGCATGGCGACGGGGTGAAGGTGTCCGTGGTGGAGGTGGTGGCTGTGGGCGGGGGTTAAGGGGTTGGGGGGTGGGGGGAAGTCGGCGAGGGCGAAGCGGACGTGCTGGCGCTGCAGGTGGGCGTCGAGTTGGTGCTCCGCGATGCTGGCGGTCTGCATGGCGTGTAGTAGCAGAGCGTCCTTCTCGATGCAGCTCTCGAGCCGGTGGATGCGCTCCATGGCGCGGCCGAACTTCTCGTCGAAGGGGCGCACAAGCGACGACAGCATCTTGCGCACCGCCGATCGCTGCGTGAACTGCACGACGACGTCCTGCAGGAAGTCGGCCACCGCTGCGTACAGCATCGAGATCAGCTCGACCATGCGCGCCGTGGGGAACAGCTTGGCGTAGACTTCGATGCGGGACAAGGTCAGCCCGATCTCGACCAGCATGTCGGTTAGCTTGGTGAGCAGTTCTCTTTTGTTCTTGGCCATCTGGAGATTGTCAGCCAGCAAGACCCTGGGAAACCTGTGGGGGTTCCATTGTGTGGCCGTACCATCAGAATTAACCTCATGCCGCCCCACACCACGGCCAAGTACGAGAAGTCGCCGGCCTGAGACAGCACATCAAAGACGGCATGGTAGTGGTGCAGGATGTCAAGGAACTGGGACACGCGCCCCCTGTCAGCCCCCGACTCCTGGTTGAACAGCTCGAGCGCGGTCTGCGCGACATCCGTCTCGGAGCTGCGCGAGAGAATAGCGGCCGCATCCACGTCCTTGATGGATTTCTGGATGGCCACAAAGGCCTTGGCATAGGCCGTGCGGGCGCTGTCGATGTGCGCCGCCAGCTTCTGGTGGCTGGCGTTGAAGGACGGCGACGAGAAGCGCCTCACGGCCACGTCCCACAGCAGCGGCCGCGCCGGCGCCTGCCGGATGAGCCCCGTCGACACATCCCCGCTGGCGGCGTCGAAGGGCGAGTGGAAGATGACGGGGCCGACGGCCTGCGCGGCGGGATCGGTGCTGGTGCGGGTGGCGTGTGGTCTGTCGATGCCGGGATCCATCAGGGTGACGTCCCTGTGGCCGCGGTCCGAGGGATCATGAGATGGCGTGAATGAGCCGGAGTGGAGGCATAGCTGGCCAGACTGGCGGACAAGATTTCCCAAACGGGGCAGAGAGAACGACGACAGGCAAGATCCAGTCCGTGTTTACTTGTATGGTGGAGTTGAAGTTGTCAACAAGATGGCGGACGGTGCAGTGGGGAGGGAGGGGAAGTGGCTCTCGCTTGGCCGCCTCCCGCTCACTTGGCTTGCATGGTGGCTTCAAGCCGGGACAAGCAGTCCAGGCCCCGGGAGGCGCGGAAACCCCCCCCCACCGAGGTTCGGCTCCCGGCACCGCCCCCCCCCCCCCCCCCCCCGCCCCCATGGCTTCCAGACTCCGGATCCCTCCCGCTGCAGTGGTACGCGAGGCTCTGCTGCACTGGCTCGACTGGGTTCCATGGCAGCACGTTCACCTCCACGTTGCCCGTCGTCCTACATAGAGCCGTCCCTGCTCACAGGCTGTCGTTAGCTTCATGCACGCGATCCGCCTGGACCACGCCGTGCCCAATTATAGGCAGTTCCCGGGCACTTGCGGCAGGGGTTTGTGTCGCGCTCCAAGCCTAGTTTGGCCAAGCTGAGCCCCCCGCCGTTGCACTGCATCCCGCGCTATCAGGGGCCAAGGGGAGGGGCTTTCGTGGCTTGTTCGTCCGAGGGAGGCGCTGGAATGCTCGGAACGCCTCGGCGCAGGCTTCCGAACTCGTGGGATTGAATCGATCGATTTCAAAGCACGACGTCTTTGACGAAGGCACTCTTCTAGCACAGAGAACTGCGCAGGGAAGCATTGGGACTTGTACTGTGGTGCTAGTCATGTAGCACAGGATCCAGGCATTCCTCAGCCCTCCGCATCCTGTTCGGCTGGGAGTCATCGTCTCAGGGCGGTCGATAAGACATTCAGGTCAGAGGCTGCTCGGATTCCAGTGTCCGGAACTGTACAGTCTTCTGACATCCCGCACGACTCTCACCCTGGCTGTCTCTGTCACCGTAGGGAGAGGCCTTCTCAGTGACGAGTCATTCGCCATATTGATTTTCGTACCCGCTCACAGATATGACTGGACATGTCCAGGCCTCAGCACCACGCAAAGTACTCATTGTTCTCCCACACCACACCCTCCAGCCCCTTCCCACCCTGCCACCGCAGACTCGGAATCGATCCGTCCTCGCGCTCCTCCAACGCCACCCTCACCTGCGGCCCCAAGTCCCGCCACACCTCCCCCACCATCCGCGTCACCTCCGCACTCGGATCCCACACCAGCACCTTGTGCAAGCCCCACGCGCGCGCCTCGCCCAGCGCAGCGAGCAGCAGGCGCCGGACGGCCTCCTCACGCCGCTGGGGATCATCACCGCCGACAACAAGCCGCAGCACCTTGAGCTTCTGCTCGCGCAGGTCGTGGTCCCAGCAGATCCACCCATCGCCGCCCGCCGTCTGCGCCCCGCGGTGCACCACCTCGCGCCCGAGCATCGTCTTGCACACGTATGCGTCGCGCGCAAAGTGCCACGCCAGCTGGGTTGGCGTGGGCAGGAAGGTGACGTGCGTTCTGGTATTTCTGCCGTCCTCCGTTGCAAGGCGAGCGAACGTAGATTTGACCGCGGCGACGTCCGCTTCAGCCAGCGGCATGATGTCCTCCTCCCGCAGTAACGACACTCCCTCGGGAGCTGGGGGCGTCCAAGACGGGGAGGAAGAGTCCGGCAGGACGAGCAGCGCCTGCGGGCTGCGGAAGTCACGCCAGCCGATGCGGGTGTAGTAGACGCGGCCGATGTCGCTGTAGAGCGCGCCGAGGGTCGTGCGCTGGTCGACGTGCGCCTGCACGCGCCGCAGCATGTGCCCGGCCATGCCGCGCTCGCGGAAGCGCGGGTTCGTGAACACGCTGGCGATCGAGTAGGCGTCGACCTCGCGGCTGCCAGTGGAGTCGGCCACGAGCGCCTGCTTGGTGGTCACCTCGCATGCTGAGACGATGGTCTCGGGGTCGTCCTTCGGGTGCAGGATGAAGTACTTTGTGCCGCCGTTGGCGGAGAGCGCTGTTTGGGACAGGGTGTTTTCGCGGCCGACGTACTGCTCGATGGTCATGGGTGGTGCCCAGGATGCGCCGTTGAGTTCCCAGCAGAGGATGCGCTGACGCGGGGTGGCCTCGGCGAAGACGACATCGTCTTTGGTGATGGGCTCGGGCGCCTGCGTCTCGGACTGGTCTCCCATGGTGACTGACTGACGCGTCGCGTGTTTTGATATCCTCGGGGCGCAGCCTTCAAGATGTCACCGGTTGTAAGCCTCGCGGTAGGAGGCAAGGCGGCTTGGGCTGATTACTCGGAGGGATCCCGGTGCTCTCGCTGAGCACACGGGCGTTATTTATGGTGCCCCTGGATCCTGTCGCCGTGCTGTCTCAACTTACTGATGTCGCAGAAACACGTAAAAATCTTCGAGTTTCGGATGGTTCTCGGCATCCAATAGACAGTAATGCAGGCAGACTGGCAGGCACTCTTGAATTACCAGGCTCGGCTGTGGGTTGACGAATATCACAGCTGAACGGTTCATGAGGGGTAACACCCGTCCCATTCAGGGGCAATTGACCTGCCGCTTCGGATGGGCTCTTCATCCACTAATGGGCGGTCGCATGCAAAAGGGTGGAGTCACCGCGCATTAGGGCCGTCCCAGCTGACCGCGTCTTGGATTCATCAGGCGCTTGCGGCCACTTGGGCTTCACGCAGGGCGTTTTTTTCGGCTTCGGACCGGTGCATTCATGTGGGCACATGTGCATTTGCCCCTCAATTCGTTCTCATCCCCATCTTGGCGGTCGCCGGCTTGGTCATGGACTTAAACGTGACAGCACCATTCAAGTGGAACTTTACTGATGTTAAGGCTGCCTGCCATGTCTCTGCTCGCTGGTTACTGTGTGCTTGGTTGTTGTACTAGCTGCGGCTGTCCTGAAGCTGTTGCGCACATCGCTGCCTCCGCCATGCCAAGCCGTACCGCTCCATGACCAGAAACGAGGGAAGGGTTACCAAGTGCAAGGCGGCAAATACGACAAAGCACCAGCCGGGCCCAAGACGACGGAGCATCACATCCAGCACAGCCAAGCCCCCGGCTGCCAGCTCGCATCGGAAGAGGTTATTCAGTGCCTGGATGGCGGAGGGATGGTCCGGATTAAGATCGACCAGAAGCTTGTTCAGTGACTGCACCCATCTTGATAATCAGTAAAGGTGCAAATCCGCAGGGCTCGGCCATTCCGACAGGACATACCGTGAAGTTGACCTGGTTGGTGAGACCGACGAAAAATTGAAGGACCAACGGCACGGCGATATGCTGTTCAGGGATAGAGAGTCAGCGTGCTCCGGTCCAGGGATGGGGTAGCTGGTCTAAGTCTTAATTACAAGTCGTCTCTGAAGAATCCATCCATAGGCCATGATCAAGGGTGCACAACACAGAACACCATACTTGCATGTACGTAGCCGGGCATGCTCGATGGGAAATGCCGACAGATCATGCCGCTGTCTCTGGTTGTCGTCGAGACCCACCGAGTCCGCCGTTCTCCGGTAATCAAAGTCGAGAAGTTTCCCTGCCAAACGTGCAAACCGTCGAGATGGGAAGGCATGCAGTTGAGAGTCAGGGTGGTACCTGTGAAGGAAGCGCCAATAGCGCAGGCGACACCAAACGGGATGTAGGAGAGACCGGATAAGAGCCCCGAGACATGATACGTGTCTACAAATACGGTGGATAGCGAGGCTTTTCAACATGAGTAGATGGTGTAATAGATGCTGAAGCATGCAACTGCGAGTGCAGTACTCCGGCACTTGAGGAGTCGAATGGACGATAGAGGGTTGGCATTTCCACTGGAGTCGTCCCTACTTTTCACCCGTGCCTTTGAGAGGGGAGTGTCTGGTAGCCGAGGTGACAGCAGCGGAAGCAAAGCTCGCCTAAGTGGGTGAGTACGGGATCCATCGTTTGTCACAACATGACGGCAAGTCTCTGGGAAGAAAAGCAGAATAGCCAGGAAGACGACCGACGATGCAATCGAAAGGAACCAAAAGATGGTGTGCCAGTCCCACTTGAAGAACAGGAGCCCACTGATCAACGGTGCAACACTCGGTGGCGTGTTGAGCCTAAGCTTCCGTTAGCGGGCTTCCTTCAAGGATCATGTGGTTGTAGGAGGACTGCTACAAGATGGAGATGAAGCCAACGTAACCGCCTCTGTCAGCGGGTGTGGTAAGATCGCCAAGAACACCATACGCAAATGAGTATGTTCCTATCCAGTGGTCAGAATGACTGGGTGCTTAGCATCGCGGTCCGCGGCTTAAAGCCTGGCTGCCAGACTGGGCACCTATCCAGCGTGGTATGGGTCCGGCTTACCCGAGATGGGGGCGCTCTGCAACATGCGTAACACAACCAGAGTAGCGAATTGTTGAAGCGCGAGGCCTATGTTGACTGCAAAATACACTTCGACCGCGAGAACCAGTACCGGACGGCGGCCGTGGCGGTCAACGGCACTCCCAACAGGGGTCGGAAATATTCCAGACGCAACAAGGTACGATGTGACGGTTAGGTTGATGCTCTCAATGTTGACTTGGAGGTCGCTGGCAAGGAACGGGAAGGCGGGAAAGTAAAAAAGGCTGCCGGCTGTCGAAAACCATCCCGCGGAGGCTGCAATAACAATAATCCATCTCTTCTGGGCCGTTGAGTAGGTCAAGGAAGGGCTATCAGTTGCGAGACTGGGATCTTCGGTGGCCGGATGTGCGATCTGCTCTGCAGCTGTTTCGTTCTGTAAGGGTTTTACATTGTCCCCCCCTTGCTCGGTGGCTTGAACCAACGGATGGACGTCTGCTTTGGGCGTTGTGGACGGGACCATTGTACATGGGACGCGTGCGGGGTACAGGAGGAAGTGGATAAGCTAGGAAGTAGGAAGCCCGAAGATACGTTCCTATGCAGGGTGTCCGGGTCAGTTGGTACTCCGTTCCAATTACTCGGCAATATCAGGGTAACCGGAGATTCTGCTGGCCATAGCGGGGGGCCATTCACATTGGGACACATGCATCACTATCTGCTAGGGCCTGAATGGGCAGCCACGATGCGTTAGGGTGGCTTCGTGACATTCGCGTCCACGAATTAGATACTGATCGCCCGTATTGAGACTAACTTCCTGATAAAGCACACCTCGCGAACGGGACCAGTTTAACGGCCTTGAACGCCACTTGCTTTCTCGCTTGCTCGGGTACAGCTGGATGAAGTACATGGCTAGGTATGTAGCGAGGTAGGTACCTCACGTCCATCCTACGGCACCTGGCGTGCCTATCCTTCTAGGTCTGATTCTCCCTCCCGACTTCGCATTCTCCATCCTTGTGCTATTCCCGTGCTTGGTGACTAAAAGTCTTGGAGGGAGTCAGGTCGCCACGGAAGCCAGCTAGTCCTCGAGGGTGCTTGGTGATCAAACAGCGCATCTCTTCTTTGGCGCTACGTCCCACTTTGTCAGGTTTCAACTTTCCAGAGCTCTCATAACGGCAGAACCTACTTGTCCAGCAGTGGAGAACGCCCCGGGTGCATCCCATAAGTGAGAATGTCGTTCCGTCTAGCATTGGTGAAGTTTAGTCAGACAACCTAGGTATGCACAATAGCAAAGGGGTGTGGGGGAGACACGTAACGTACATGGAATACAACGCGACCCGATCGTCAAAGTCTTCCACGGGCTCCGAAATGCCCACTTCTTCCCCGTACTTCTTAGCAAAGCCCAAGCGACCAAGAGCATACCGCTTCTCGCGCATGCATTGCAGGTCCATCTCGGCGTGGCCATAGAACGGGCAAGGATCAAACAACACCAGCTCTTTCTTCGTAGTGTCCACCTGGATGTTCCCATCCCACAGATCGCCGTGGCACAAACTCGGCTTTATGGTACGGCCACCCGTCTGCAGCGGCCGCAGGAGTCGCGGGACCACCTTGTTGAGAAACTCCGTCGCGACCTGCATCAGCTCGGCATCATCCCCGCGCATGCGCTGGGTGTATGTAAGACTGGAGCGGAACTCGTCCGCCCAAAACTCCTCCCAGCTGGCTGTCCAGCCCACGGTCATGGGCACTGGGCCGTAGAATGACCTGCCGTGGAAGCCGAACTTGCCTGTCGGGGACACGGATGTGTGATGTAGCTTCGTGATGACGGGGAGAAGCTTCGACACAAGCTGTGACTCATCGATGGTGGCAGGTTCGAGCAGTCGGAAATGGGTGAGGAACCAGGCTTTGTTCTGGTCGTTCTGGTAATAACCCCAGGCGATGGGCGCTGGTGCATGCTCTGGAATGATGGCGTGAATTGCTTTCTGGCCTTCGAACTCTGCTTCGGCCATTCCCACGACATCTTTGCCGTCAATCAACTAGAAACCGAATCATACGTCTTTAATTGCGTTGCCCCGTATTGGTTCAAGGGTAGCTCACCTTGGCAAAGAAGCTTTTCACCTCCCCGTTCACCGCGACATCAATTCTGAGTCCGGTTGACCACTGGCATGTGAGCGTTGTTAACACCCAACTAATGCCCGGTGATTCAGGGGTATTTGAAGGGTATGTAGTTGCATGCTCACGTACATTGGTTTGTCCATGTCGCGCAACCAATGTGATTTTGCTACCAGTGGGCACCGGGAGTGCTGACGACACGGCGAGTCAGAATACGTAGGTACTCTTGATTGGAAACTGCTCTCTTCGCCGTCCACGAGACAAAACTCGTCAGTGGCTTACCTGAGATTAGACTTGGATCCAAGTCCATGATGTCCAGAGCGTCTTGGTCGTGGCAGGGTGGGATGTAGAGGCGAGGGAGAGGTGGGAAAACGTTGGGCTAAATGTCGGGCATGGAGCACATGCACCATCAGTGGCTGTCGACCAGAGCCACAAAAGGACCAACAGCCAACGACACCATGCCAACAACCACACCAACCAGCTTTGTCACATTTCAAGCCAACGTGTAGGGTAGAGTTGTCGCAAGCCAACACGTAAAGGAGACTTCCTTAGGTTGCTGGGAAGTCAAATGTGACGACAACTTCTACGCTGATGTCACATCACACAGCTCCTTGTGCAGCTGAGCTGTCAATCTGAACCGCCGTCTTCCACCTGAACGACCGCACTACGACACATCACTCAACACAATGTGATCTCCCACTCATCAGTATACTCATACAGCGCCTCCTCATTCATCGCCCCATGCACATACGTCTCTCCCAACAACGTGAAGTCCCTCATTTCCCCATCCCCGGTACCCCTGGGCCGAAGGACAAACGGCACCCTTGCCCCACGATCAATCCACACCTCGTCCCCGGGCTGCATGCACGGCGGACCAAGGCCAAAGAAGCTCTCGTCAGTAGTGTACAGCCTCCGGTAGACCAGTCCCATGCCGGTCGGACAGTTGCGGGTACACTCGACCTCAGTGGAAGAGGACCCAAACCGCATTGTAAGCTCGTCGATCAGCCGCCGACGGCGGATTTGGTCGGGGGCAGCGTCCGTGTGAGGGCCCTGCTCTGCGAGGTACTGCGACACAAAAAGCGTGTACTGACAGACGCGAGCCTCGATCTCGAGGGGGTGGGGTAGAAATCTGTAGCCATTTCCGTCCGCTGCCAGTGTCTCTAGCAGGCGAGAAGCCTGTGGAAGGCCGGGGAGTCGGATGGTCGACAGACCGACAAGTGTTTGGAGGCTGGAGTCGGCAATTGAACATCTCTGAAGGGCTGTATGGGCGGCGATGGTGTCCAGCAGGTGCGGGCGGAAATACTGGATACCGGCGGATGGGAATGCAGGATAAGCCCACCAATCTGCCTGGCAGTAGTTTCCAAACAGGGTTCGCCAGAGAATCTCATCGCGGTGTTCGCAGGTGTAAGGGTAAACCGGCGGCAGCGACCGGACCGCAAACTCCAGTTAGGGCACATAGGTGAAGTTCAGCGGCGACGTGTCTGTTGCAGGACCGATATCCTGAATCGCCCCGAGCCGGGTCGCCCAAAGCCGAATGCGATTCCCGTCTTCGATCCGAGCGATTGGACGTTGACTCTCCGGGGGCCAAGTGGCGTCGGACGCATTGTAAATGGGCTCCGGAGTTGTCAAGTCGCTCAGCGATAAAGGGGTGAAGCCCCGCTGAATCAGTGGTTTGTGAACGAACCGATCGCCAAAGTCAGGTACCCAGGACGGAAGACCATTGTCCCTCCCGGGTTGGTGGTCTGCAAGGGACAAGACCGCCAAGAAAGGTAGGCTGCGCAGCAACTCAGCCGCCATCGCCGAGAAGACTTGCTTCTTGGTCATCTCGTAGCTGGCCGTAATCGGAGGGTTGACTCCAGCCCGACGGAGGAACGGGCTGCAAAACGCCAGGGCGGCAAATACGTGGTCCGGCTTGTCAGTGGCCTGGTATGGTCGGAACTGTTGTAACGCCCACAATAGGTAGGCGTACTCCTCATGAACGGGATCCCCGAGGACACCGAGTAATCTAAGCATCGCTCTGACAATTTCCTCAGATTCAACATCTTGACGGCCGCGAACAAAGTTGGCTTTCTTCCTATGCAAGTGCATCGGCAGCCCGCCGTTCAGATGGTGAACGGTGCGGAAGATATGCAGCAGGCGTATTTCCTTTCCAGGGACCCAGACATCCTCTGTCTTGACAAGCTCCTCGACCCTGTGGCCGAGCATGGATCGATCTCTCATAACTTCCGATGCGCTGATCAGGTTTCCTAAAACCACTAACCTCGCCCAGTCCAGACGATAGCAGCCTCAGATGACGCTGAGATATTGGGCGAGGGAGGTCTCCTGGATGATCCAGACGCGGCGGAAGTAGCGCCGCCGACGGTAAAAGGTGACGTACTCCCACATCGTGTCTTGCCAGTCTTGATGGGAGACTATGCCCAGCTGATTCAAGACGGCGGGTGTTGGAACCCGATCCTGCCTGCCATCGGCGACATCGGTCAGGTAGATCTCCAGCTCTTTGCTGGCATGCATCCACAGGAATCGGGGAGTGGGGTCCTCCGTCCCCAGCCAGACGACAGTTTGCAAGGACGCCGCGTAGATGTCGCCCATCATGCTGATTTGCGATGCTTTCTCTGCGTCGTTCTTTCGATTGATCGAGAGAGCATTGATCCAGAACAGCATGAGCGGACCGCCTTCGTTTCTGATCAGGTGTGTCATGACGGTTAGAAGGTTCTCGGTCACAGGAACCTCGCGATCACTGTCACGGTCAATCATGACTGTCTTGTCCTCGGCAGACGGTGGGGCGTAGAGGTTGAGGATGTCGTCGTGAAACGAGGTGCCCCATATATAGGAAAGCGTATAGAACGGTAGACGATTCATGAGAGACCTCTCGAAGAGACGGATCCGCAGGCAATGCCGAGCGCTAAAGTCCTTCATCAGATGGACGAGGCGGATTTGCCTGGGTCCGCTAAGTGGCTCGTGCTGAGAGATAGCTGACATTATAGAGTTTCGGGTGACGCGAGTCCACTTGACGCTTGTCGACGAGAGGTGGACGGGTGTTGCGAACTCGCTCCGTGATTACTTGGATCGCAGGCGGAACGCTCTGTTTCGTCTGAGAGAGGTTGACTGATCGTGGGTTGGACATTCAAACAGAAACGGCATACATGTAATGCAGCTAATAGTGGAGCGTCAGTTGGGCGGGTGCCCGGCCGGAAATGCTGCCGGCAGCCTCAGCTACATGCGATAGTCCAATGATCAGTCTACAGTCGTGAGTAGCGCAGGTGGCTTCGGTGCCTTCCAGGTCCTTTGTACAAGAAAGGGCGAGTGAGCAAGAGCATCATGACGGTGGCTATACTCGTTTTAAATGAGCCCTTAACCAGATCCATTTCTAAGGGACAATGTCATGCCGCATTAAAGTTCATAGAGCTAGCGCCATCGGAGGAGTGCAGTCGGGGCCAATGCATGTCACGGGTCTAAGCCACCGCATACGTGCCCTTCCAGGGGCAATTTCAATCACGACAGTCAGCAGCAATTGCTCTGCCACTCTTTCCAACCTGTTGCAGCATTGGTTGATTAGAACTCTTTAGTAGCAATGAACAAGCTTCGGCCGTTTTAGCATAAAGCAGATCCTGATCCCAAAGCCCACCTATACTCAAGCACTCGGAGGTACAACAGGGTGCTGCCAAGCTTGATACGCAACCCAGGCCTGGAATATACCAACAACCAAGGACGCGAGACCAAGGAGAACGGCAATGCCGACTCCAATGAGCGTCGCCATGATCATATATCTAGCCCCACTCTTGCGCTCAAACCACCGCCAGATGCAGCCACGGGGCTTCGGGTTGAGCAGCTCGTTGTGCAGATCCGACAGCCGGTCGGCGAGATACAAGTAGGCTATGTTCCCTTCGCCGTCCTGTCGGATGGAGGAGAACTCGAAGCAGACAACATCGGGGTCGAAGGAGCAGGTCGTCACAAGAGACTACAGGAGTTTGCGGGATCTAAGGTCCGAAAGGGGGAACAGAACACCTTGGAGGGAATCGAGGACTTCAAGGAGAAGCTGGCGTGGGAGGATGCCCCTGGATTTCTGAATTAGTATCTTCCTAGGTGCGCGCTCCTTGTATATGTGGGCTTGTAGGTAAGCCTTGAGCTGGGCAAGCTTGAGGATGTACACGCTGCTATTCCGGTTGGTTGTTTTCAATAGCTCCTTTATGAAAGACGTGTAATGGTAGATCTCGAGGGTATTGCTCCTCCTATCCAACCTCAGATGATCCCGAATGTCGTGTGTTGGACGGAAGGTTAGATTCAAATGCTTCTTTAGCTTCCTCCCGCGAAGCTCGCCTTTGGCATTGGCGTAGGCCTCGCTGTCCGGGTAGCTAAATATCGGGTGGTTCCCGGTGGGGAATAGGTCCTGCAAGTACTTGCTGAAGGTAGAGTCGTCCTTCTAGTGCAATCTGAAGTTGCCCTTTTCTAGTCGGTCTGTAGAGAGATATGACGTCGAGCAATCGATCATGGTGAGAACCTTCGTAGCTAAGTTGGTAGCCTTCGATACGTCGCTAGCGTTTGAATGGTTCTTCGTCAATAGCTCACCAAACTCGTGCTTGGTCTTGTCTGGGTTCTGCCGCAAGAGAATGACCGCCCGAAAAAGGTCCTGATGTGTGCGGAATATCACATCTTCGGGGCGGGCTGTGTCGTCCTTATACCTTGACACGATAGCCTGGTAGAACTGATGGAATCGTTGCAATCGTCTGGTGTCATACGCTGGGCAAGTCGCATTAGTATAGGATGAGCCAGCCAGGCAGTTTGTGCAGAGATTCCAGGACTAGAGCGCGCATCTAAGCTGGGGCAATACGCTGCTATTCCTCTTGCTGAGTCGCATGGTTGCCAATGACGGGAAGTTCGTTATCGATTTCGGCCGTGAGACTGAGTCGTCACGGTGTGTCTTTGATGCGATGTGGTTGAGATGGTTATAGAGACCTGTCCGTTGTCCAGGTAGCTGTAAGCAACCTGAAATTCACATCTCACGGATCGAGCCGCCCGGGGTCAAATGCAGGACGCCAGCTCGTGAATGTGGCGGGGCGGTGGCAGTGCCGACGCCCGGCATGCTCGAGGCTTCAGTGCCCGAATCGACTCGGGAACGGGCCAGGCTCTTGGTGCTACAGTACACTTCTGTGTCACCAACCATGGGCCGAGCGAGCCCAATCATTTATCAAGAGAATGCCTTGGTGAGGCCGCTTGCAAACCCCGCCCCCGCTTTCCCCCCTTGATGGAAAAGATTCCCCAAATCGATTCTCTCGTCACCCGTTCATACGAGAGCCAGCTGCCCCGATCGCCATCGCCAGAATTCCGAGGCCTTGTTCTCAGGGTCTCTAGAACTGCAAAAATGGCGGACGTTGGGGACGGGTCCACCAACCCGACGCGGCCAGTCCACAAGTTCGGCTTCCATTTTCCCAAGCTGTCGTTGCCAATATCAGATACGCAGGCAGAGATTGATGCCAGACTTGCCACAACACCAAGCCCCTCGACGGGCAATATCGAAAGTGATCCCCGCACGCCTCAGGAGCAACGGCATTCTGCCTGTCCGGTCATGTTGGACCCGATCGAGCCCCGACCGGACCCATTGTCTCGTTCCTCCGAACTGGAATATCAGATTGGACACAGCCGCGACATCTTCCCCTTCATTCAAGTCACGCCCGCAGTCTCGGAACCTGCCAGAGTTGAGAATGACAGCTATAAAATTAGTACGCCCTTATTTACTTGATTCTCAGATGTGCCCTCTCGCACATCTACAGAGATGCTAACCACCACGGCTGCTTCCCCTCTCATCAGCGTCAGTCACCGCGGCACACGGCGCCGTCGCACTGAATGAGATCGAAACCACGCGAACCGACCGTCCCATTACCGCCGAGGTATCTCAATTCCTCGCAGATGGCAAAGGCACGATGCCCACCGACCACAAGATCACGGGGAAAATGGTCGCGACACGCAAGTTCGATCTACTAGACCAGTCTAACGTCCTGGAGGGATTTGAACCTGCAGAGTTGTGGCGGATGCTTATGGACATGTGAGGAAAATAGTTGGTACGCTGCCAATAGCGGTACTGTGCCTACAACTACGCGGGATTAGCAGAACAGAGTGTTGGGAAGGACGAGGATGCGCTTGATGGCCGTTGAAAATGGAGATGGACGTTCGGGGACTGTCTTCTTTACCTATTTTTGCGTGTCAGAGCGCAATGATTTGAGGCTCTGTCCAGACGTTGACAGTATCTGCTGGACATCAAACGTCGATGTTCTCAAGTAGCGTTCGTTTCTGGGTGGGAACGCTACAGGTGGCAACGATATCTACCTAAAAAGTTATGCTTCCGCTCAGTCATCGTCGTCGGTTAGAATGGAAGCGCCATCCGGTCGTTCACGACGCCCATTCGGAAGGAGTCAGGCCGAAAACCTACATGGAGCGTAAGCGAGCATGGCGGATTATTTCATGGCTCGCAGTTCATGACCCCGAACTTGTTGACCTGCACCAAATCGGATTACGCAGCTCTGGACGACATTGGTACGAAGCCTACAAGCAACCGCCAGCTGCAAAACTACTACCTTCTCAACAGTGAACTTGCGAACGGAGCTGACTAACCCGCGGTCACTCCAGCGGACAGAACCCGACTAGGTATGGTCCAATGCCCTCCTCCACGTCCCACACACTCAACCATCACTCAGCAACCGACTCAGTCCCCCAATGGATAGGCATGCAAGATCTGCCCATAATACAGCTCTGAGTCCTTGCTCGCCAGGAACACGAAGCTGGGCGCGATCTCGCTGGGCTGACCGACCCGTCCAATACCCGACTTGCTGCCGAACCCTTCCATCTGCTCGGCGGGCCGCGACGCGGGCTGCAGCGGTGTGTGCACGGGGCCCGGGGCTACGGCGTTGACGCGGATGCCCTTGGGCATCAGATTGACGGCGAGCGAGCGCGTGAAGGACACGATGGCGCCCTTGGTGGCTGCGTAGTCGACCATGGAGGACGTGCCGCGGAAGGCGACGGTTGAGGTGGTGTTGATGATGCTTTCATTCGTCCATTCGTGTCAGCAGGTTCGCCGTCCGTCATTGAAAGGGTGTGAAGGGAGGGGAGGAGAGGCTACGTACGACCCGCCCTTCTTCATGTGCGGCAGCGCGTATTTGGTCATGGCAAACATTTGCAGAATATTGCTGCGGAACGTGCTCTCGACGTTGTCAAGGTCAATCTCCGCAAAGTCGTCGCACATGATCTGCTTGGAGGCATTGTTGACCAGCACGTGGATGATGCCGAAGGCGTCGACGTGCTTCTGGATGGCCTCCTTGCACTTGCTGTAGTCCATCAGGTCGCCGGGGATGAGCAGACACTTCCTGCCCTCCTTCTCCACCAGCTTCTTGGTGTCCTCGGCGTCGGGCTGCTCCTCGGGCAAGTAGACGATGCTCACGTCGGCGCCCTCGCGCGCGAAGAGCACGGCGACGGACCGTCCAATGCCAGAACTGTGTGCGCGTTAGCAAGGTCAACTTCTTCACAGAGAGCCGAAGGGAAAACATACTCTCCACCAGTAATCAGCGCCTTGCAACCTTTGAGCTTGCCTGCCGCAGTATACTCATAAGCCTGGTCTGCGCCCTCTAGCTTGGTGCTCTCGCTGTGCGGCTCCATGTCCTTCTCAAGCCTAAAGCAAACATTTCAATGTTAGCGGTGCTTAAGAAATCGCCTCGGAAGGACGGGTTACCCTGGCAAGTTCTGTTCCTGTGCCTTCGTAGGGGTCGGCTGGAACTGGCCTCCCTTACTGACGTGAGATTCGGGCATTGTGGGCGATGAAGTGCGCAGATCGTAACCAATTCGTTGCTTGTGTAGAGGGACGGCTGAAAATTATTTCTGGGGGATTTGAAATCCGAAGATGGTTTTAAAAGGCCCTTTGGGAAGGCGCTCATGATGGTGACGAAGTAGAGCTTTCTACTCCTTCCCACAATCATGACGTCAACGAACCCCTTCGGGCCTACTCCTGCAGCAAGGTCATTTCAAAAGGTCGAAAGGGCGGGGCCCCGGGCATCTTGTGAAACAGTTATTTACATTCAGCTTTCAAATTGACATTGTCGTCCCAATGGGCTACCAGCTACATAATCAGAGTGAAGACTCCGTCGCCAAAGCATCCCAAAGCGTACCGACAACGGCGGCGTAGAAGTGCACCCCACAAGTTCTCCACAAACAGGTAAACCCAGATCCTGTCTTCAAGCCTCTGTATGTCGCAAGATAGAATGCCACCCTGACAACGAACATGAGCCCCATACCAACAAGCAAATTGTCCCTTGTTGCCCTGCCGCTGCCCTCATTTCTGAACGTCCTCCCTTGCGAGGGCCCGAACCGTTTAACACTTTCGATTCTATTCCTCAGGTGCCTTATACCTTGTCTGCCTGTCCGAAGACCCACAATTGGGTTGGTTGAGCAATAGACTCTCAACCCTTGGTCCACAGCCGGACTACGCAGAGCTGTAGAGCATTGTCAGTTGAGCCATTCCTGATTTCATGACGAGGCGGTTGAAGAGACAAACCTGGCAGGCTTCCGATGGAAGTTGCTTACGGTTTGACCGCTCTCAAGCTGCACCTTCCACGACAAGACCTCTGGAAGAACGGGAGGAAGGCATGCCTCTGGGATGAAGCCGCGGGAATCATTGGGAAACGTGAAGTGTGGATCAAACACGTTGCCGTCCTTATCGTCTTTCAGGTCCTTTTGGTCCTTCATCTCCTTAATGTCGTCCTCAACCTCCCCTTTGACAGGGCGGACCTGCCCAGAAGGGGCTGGCACGCCCGTGAGGGGCTTGACTCGGCGAACCTGGACCGAGAACCGCAGCATGACCGCAACCGGACTTTCGCAGAAGGCCAACAAAAAATCTCCCGGTCTTTCGATAGGCTCAATGTGAAAGAAAGCGCGGTGCAACTTGCGGAAAATCTCCTTCTCCGCCTGCCTCCAATCAAAGGTGCCGCTTTTTGGACCGTCTTTGCGAATCGAGAAATTCACCTTGCCGTTGCCGTAGTGAGCGCGGACGTGGTAACCGCTGGCGCGGTAGTTCAGGTGGCCACCACCATGCCAGCGGCGGGGCGGGCGACCGGATGGGCCAGGGTACTCAGGAAGCGCAGCGAGAGTCTAGCAACCGAGTCTGTTAGTTGCGCGCATGAGAACAAGAGGGATATGTTTGCTTTAGGCGGCGGCAGCATGGCCACGTACTGATTTCTTATCCTCGGCCTTGTCCTTTTTTGGGGCCGCCGACGGAGCCGCAGGAATGGACGCGAGGCTTCGACCGAACTCGCTCTTGATGAACACGCCGGGTTCGCTTTTGATGGCGACGCTGGGTTCTCTTTTGAAGGCCGATGACTCGAATTTGAAGCCGTTGTTGGGGCCTGCCATTATCACGACATCGAAAATTGTGGCTTGAAAATTGATTAGAGGTATGGAAATGGTGAGGGAGAAGGTCGCTCTTGAATCCGAATGATTCGCGAGCTTGGTCGAATTGAGAGTCCAAGGTTATTGGGCAAACTCTGGACAGAGAAAGAAGTATGGAGTCTTGTGGCAGGAAAGAAGCCCACATGGAATGGCGAAGTGGGTAAGAAAGCCGCCCAACGTCTGACTTGTAATGTAGCAGAATCGTTCCTTCCCAAAGCGAGAAGATGGGGAAAGCTGGGCCACAGGGGGCAGGAACACTCTACGCGAACTCAATCGCGTTCAAAATCAGCCAACACATGTGGGCAGGAATAGTGGCAGCTGCCAGCGGACGCGACCAGTCGTCTGCCCACCGAGTTGGCCCAGCATCACAGACTGCTTGTTGGGATTCTAGAGGAGGCCTTGAATCGAGTAGACACGAGACAGAGCGCAGCCGGGTAATTATTCGACTGATCCATCTGGCAAGAACAGTGAAACTTCCACACTGAACACCAGGATCGAAGTGGTCGGTCTCTTGGTCAAACGCGGAGCTCGAAGTGAAGATGAGGACTTTCTGCTTTGCCCAGAGCATCCGCCAACCCGGGACAACCTTCGCACTCATTGCCTGTTCCTACATGCCCGAGTATCTGCCAATCTTGGCCGGGAAATCGAACCGGTGCTGCCTGTCCGTGGAAGTGAGACTGTTCAGCTCCATGGCCCAGCCTCTCGTTCCCGGCACCCCCTTCTCAACAGCACACAGACACACTTGAACCGTAGACCTTTGAGTTTCAATTACGGCCAATAGCACCAGATTCTCAGAACAATTGTTCCGATTTATTCGCAACATGCTCAAGTCAGCGAATCCTTTGCAGTCCCAGTGATCTAGAAGCACAGCCGAACACTGGCAGACAAGCGTGCCGGTGGAAGCCTGCACAGGTGACCAGTCGTAATGGGCACATCCGCCACAGACACGGCAGAAGTAGTTGCAATCGTTCTCGAGCACTGCAAAAATCTGACTCGAATTCGCAAAACACCATCTCAAGTCCTCGTACTCGCGGCAAACTAGAGTTTTCAGGGCACGAGGCGGGAACAATCCCATTGGAATTCACCAAGACATGAACCTAAGGGAACTGTAGCCCACGGAACGAGCAAGGGCTGAGGGCAAGCTGAGAGCCAGAGCGGATGGCCACTGGTCACCGACTTCCTACTGCTTGACTGTAATGAAAAAGTACAGTGATGTAGTGGGGAACGTGTCAGACCCGTATCTGTACCGTGACGGGCGACTTCTCCGTCACGGCTTTTTCGAGGCCTGAACTTGATCTACGGCACGAGAGCTATCGGGGTAGCTCCAACCTCCCCCAATTCGAGCGTGGATCGAGGAAGGCTTGGCTAGCCGGGCACACGGGGGCTCGAGAGAGCGAAACGAGAAAAGAGGTGATCACAATGCCGGTTTATTTTGTTCCGAGAGACAATGTCCGTTGACGCCATCGAGTAATCGGCAAAGATGCGATTCCGCAAAGGAAGCCCCAGATCCATCCGTACCCTGCCGTCGTCCCGCCGCAGCCGCTCGTCTAAATCGTGTCGAGGCGTCGGTCGTGTACACGCACATCTGCATCGGAGTCAGCATTCGTGCGTCTGGGGACATGCAATAGAGAGGCCGAAAACCCACCATCCTCCGCTCAAAAACATGCTAGCAGTCGCAATCTACCGCTGGGCGCTCCAGACGCTCTTGAGGAGGCCGTCCCGCTGGGCGAGCCGGTTCAGCGCATCGTCGCTCTCGCCCATGGCGCGGACGAAGCCGGACAGGGCGTAGATGATGTTCTCGCCCTGGATGGCCCGGCCGTTCTCGTCGACCTTGGAAATGGTGATCTGGCAGGAGCCGTGGTCCTTAGCCTTGATAATCCGGCCCGTCGCAGAGCACTTGCGGGGGACGTAACTGGAGGGGTCGGGGCGTTAGCATGCTGTCTGCGGTCGTGGTGAGGCCGTCGGGCATGTCGGTCTTACAGGTCGACAATCTCGCCACGGTCGTTCTCCATGTTTGCGACTGGTTATGAGCACTGCGAAATGTCGGGTTCGGGAGTGGGATGCGGTGCCGGAGAGCAGGACTGCGAAATTTCAGAGCCAGTCTCGAATTTCGATCAGTTTGGCTGATTTGTTGGTGGGTGCTGTGGGCTCGGCAGGGGCACGGACCACAACATTCCCCCACTCAGCTGTCGACAGTTGTGGGGCCAATGGCAGGAAGCGAGCGAGTCGAGTCAGCTGACGGCGCGAGGAGTTCGCGAAGCAGCAAGGTGGGGCAATTTCGAGCTGACGCCCAAACAACATGCAATGGTGCATGCTTCTGTTGATGATGCACTGATCACATCGATCTTCGAAAACAACCCGTTCGACAACAACCCGAATTTGCCGAAAGCCGCAACTGGCGCCATCAGCTGAGTCCAACCACAAAGCTGTCGACGTCCGGACTCCTGTGCGCCAGACTCGGACGCGCAGCGCGCATTGGCGCCTCTCTGCTGGACAGATCGAGAATGGCCGCCGCTGAGTTGCGCTCCTATCCCTTCTCTTCGCTCCGGGCGGTGCACCAAGATACCGTGGTGCTTATATCGTCGTCCCCCGAATTTCCATCAATATGCGAGCTCCTTCCGGCCAAGAAGCCCGCCTTGCGCGGTGGCAGCAATGCCGCCCCGATCCCCCAAGATGCGCCTACCGCTTTTACGAGCGCCGCGCGTGTCTGGCAGTCGTCGCATCTTGTTGACCCGCAGCTGGATGATCTAGTTTCAATGCCAATAGCGACAGCAGCGAATCCGTCGACATCTTCGTCAAAGATAGTCCAGGAATCCGCTGCTGGAGGTACAGAAGCTGGAGGTACAGAAGTTGCGCGGCCAAGAGGGGACAAGCCGAGGAAGAAGGCGCGAACATCCTTGCAGCGAAAGGCACCGGACAAAGATCTTATTACTCAAGTCACAATCGTGGACCCGATAGCTGAAAGCGCAGCTCCGCCCAAGAAGCCCGCGAGGAAACCTCCGGGTGCCAAGGACCCAACCGTGGCGCAAACCACCCTGCCCCAGGGGAAGGTCTCTAAGCTGGCAGCGAAGGGCGGTCAAAGAAAACGAACTGCGGAGACTGTCAGTCGGCACTTTGCTGCCCAAGCTCTAGGAGCGGAACCGGGCCTCGAGCTTGTCGCGGATCCGATAGCGGATGAGGCAGCTATCCTCGAACCAGCCATGAGACGAAGGATGGACTGGACGCCTCCTCGCGACACCGCTTCCCTGTTTCACCGGGGAGATCCCTCGGCGATGAATGAGCTGTCATCATCTCTGTGCCCGGCGAGAGGTCAGGTTTTCGACACGCTTCTCGAGGAGTTTGGTCGGACGGCCGAGCCTGACGGACTCGGCAAGACCCATGACGTTGCCTTAACGGTTCCAGATGTGCTTGGGAAGCGGAAACTCATTGAGTTAGTAGCTTCCGCTGAGACCAAGCAACCACCCCCCGAGATTTCACCAGTCAAAGCCAAGGCGCCGAAGAAGAAGCCACGCACTATCACCGAACTGGCAACCGCCGCCTATCGACAGCCGGACGAGGAGGTTGTTTTGATAGACACACGCGAACGAGATTCACTTCTTGGGTATCTGGAGACCACAAGCGGAGGCCCATCAGCTGCCAGTGAAGCTTCGAAGGGGAGGGCCAAAGGTGCCAAGCGTCCGGCAAAGCCGAAAGCGAAAACGGCCAAGAAAAAGGAGGAAGCACGCAAGCCGCTGCTTCTGTCTCCCTCGAGTGCCTTGCGTCAGGTCGCCAAGCAGGACTTTGTCTTCGGGACCGCGAGTCAATTGGCTATCGAGGACGATCCAGACCTCCTCCGAGCCTTGCACGAAGCTATGCAGGCTTCCAACCAATTCGACGACGACGCGGTCGCTGAGCACAACTCCGTCAACAGCAAACTTACCTTGCGCCGGAAAAACGGGGCCGGCCTCTGGGCAGCCGGCGCCAGGGGTGAGGGTGGCGACCTACTCGACCTGGAAGCGCTGGATTTGACAGGCTCTTCGCCCTTGCATCGCGAGCTTCTCTTGTCACGGACTTGCCATACATCGCGGAAGGCAACATCCACGGAGTTTTCAAGACAGGACAGCTGCATTGAGATTGAGTCGTCCGACGACAGCTTGGACTTCCCAATATTGCCCTCATTGGACGCCGCCAAGCCAAAGCCTTGTTCAATCTCACAGCGTACGATGAGCGGGCTGGCAGAAAGCATTCCATCGGGTCATGATCGACATCAGTTGCCGAGCCCTGCCGACGAGGCCAACCTGGGGCCGCCTCCGAGTAACCAGGAACAGCACCAACTTCTGCTCTCCCAATCTAACAGCCCGGGACAGGCTGAAGTGGTGCCGCTGCCACCGAGACCAGACTTTGAGCTGTTCACTGACGCCAGGCTCGCCAAAGAAGTGGCTTCATATGGGTTCAAGGCCGTGAAGAGGCGCACAGCCATGATTGCGCTTTTGGACCAGTGCTGGGCTAGCCGGAACACAAATCACCCGGGGAACGGTACAGCACATGTCTCCATGTCTACGTCAACCGCAACGCATTCAGCCTCCCCTTCGCGACCAAGAGGTCGACCACGGAAGGTGTCTGCGCCTGCCATCCCGGAGACGGCTGAAGAAATCACACGCACGAAACGCGGTGGGAAGAAGTCTGCTTCAGTCACCGAGAGTGAGGCCGAGTTACCGCCGGTAGGGAAACGGCCCCGGGGGCGACCGAGGAAGGACGCAGCTGCGTCTCCGGCGAAGTTATCCAAAGGGATACCTGCAACTTCTCCAAAACGCGCCAAATCCCCACCTAAGAAGCCAATCACCGCAGTTCTCTCAACGCCGCGACGCCGCAAATCGCTTGCCAAACTAGCAGTCGTCGAGATCCCCGACTCCGACTCAGAAACCGACCCCTTCTCTTCTTCTTCCGCTTCTCCCTCCACCGATGACGAGCAAACCGGATCTCCCGACGACGGCGACGTCTTCTCTTCCCCGCCCGCAATCGACCTCTCCGCCGTCACAGAAGACACCGAGACCTCGCTCGTCGCCAGCCCGACCTCAGCGCAGGTATCGCTGTTCCGGTACATCACGCAAGCTGTGATCAGCGCGCCGCGGACCAAGAACCCGGCGGAGCCGTCGTGGCACGAGATGATGCTCATGTACGATCCCGTAATACTGGAGGATCTGACGGCGTGGCTGAATGCGGGGCAATTGGACCGGGTCGGGTATGATGGGGAGGTGGCGCCAGGGGATGTGAAGAAGTGGTGTGAGAGCAAGAGTGTGTGTTGCTTGTGGCGGGTGAGTTTGAAGGGGAAGGAGAGGAAGCGGTTTTAACAAGGTGGTAGGGGAGGGGGGTTTGTGGGTGAGGAGGGCATGGGCTGTAACACGACTGCACGTCTTTCATATATAAGCATAGCGAGCGTTTCTCTTGAATGGATGTTATGTACGACAGCTCCTTTTACCGAGGAGTTAACACGATGGGTTTAAAAGTACGTACGTCTCTAGTACGATTATGAGGTAGAGGAAGCTTCTCCGTGTACGTAGTGTAGGTATGTATTGTTTGCATGCGGTTACCCAACCCCGTCCGTTTCCCCAGATCGATCGGCGTCGTGTGGGGCGGAGCGGGGAGGCGCATGGCATGCCTCGGCTCAGCCCTGAGTCCCGAGTGTCACCTTTGGTCTTAACCGAAACCACGTCCCCCGGCGGGTTGGTGCGAAGACCCCCGTCTAGACATGTCCAGCATCCTGCAGTTTCGACACTGCAGAGTGGATCGCCATACAACGCGGCGTTTGGTGCGCCTGTCATTGAAGCTTCATTACTCGCTCTTGACGGGCCACGCTCGCGCTTTTCCATCGACCATTCGTGGCGGCCATACAGTCACGACGAAAAGGGGTTGCCGCGAGGGCAGCGTGAAGCAAGCGGTTCCGTACAGTCATCGGTCGTTCCTGACGATGCCTGGTCAGGATCAAGGACAACAAGCGGGGGCTGGGGTAGGCGACCAGAAGGCAAAGAAGCCGCCTGCAACAACACTGCGTCCCAGCTCAAGGTATGCGTGGCGGGCTTCATCTGCGTTGAAAGACTGCCAGTGACGGTGCTCTAACAACCAGCCAGCATTCTTCTCTTGTCCCCGACGAACCAAGTCCTCCTCCTACACCGTGTGCACACCTCCAGCTCCTTTGCATCTGCGCATGTTTTTCCTGGCGGCAACCTCTCGGTATTCCACGACGGGGCCCTGCCACCCGCGGACAGTCCGGCGGTGCATGAGGACGGTCCGGCGTACCGGCTTGCTGCCATCCGTGAGACGTTCGAAGAGAGCGGCATCTTGCTGGCACGGAGGCTCGGTCAAGCCAAAGACCAGGGTCTCTTGCAGGTGCCCGACGATGTGCGAGACGCAGGCAGGAAGCTCGTCCATGGAAGCCAGGTCAAGTTTACCGAGTGGCTGAAAGGTGTGGGCGGTGAGCCAGATGTTGGTAAGTCTCACTGCACGGGAACCTTCTCCGTACACCACCTCCAGAGCCGATGTTAACAGAGCTGCAGACAACCTGATCCCATTTACGCGCTGGATCACCCCGCACGGCCCACCCAAGCGCTTCACCACCCAGATGTACCTCTACATGCTGCCACTGTCAGCACAGCAATCCCTACCCACCAGCAGCGGCCTCTCCCAGAAACAGAAAACCATTGTCCCCACGCCCACGGCGGATGGCGGGCTGGAGCACACGGCCGCGACCTTTGACGAAGCGCACGCCTGGCTGGACCGGGCCCGCGCAGGCGCCATCATCCTCTTCCCGCCGCAGTTCTATCTGCTGCACCTCGTCTCCGCGTTTCTACCGCGCCCGCCATCACCGTCCATCTCAACCTCACCTGAGCAACAACCTCCCCAATTACCCGCCGCGGAGTACCAAGCCCAACGCGACGCCCTGCTCGCCTTCTTCGCCCGCACCCCGGCCACCACCACCGCCTCCCCCACCGCCTCCCCCTCCCCCTCACAAACAAACGCCAAACCCAGCATCGACACAGCGCTAATCCCGTGGTCGGACAAAGTCATCAGCCCGACGGTGCTGTTCCGGCGCAAGGCCGACGGCCGGCTGGTGCTGGGGCTGGACAAGCCCGGGCCGGAGCTGCGGGGCAGCGGGCGGGGCGGGGACGCGGAGCGGGTGGTGCTGGTGCGGTTTGAGAAGGGCGGGCCGCGGGAGGTGGAGGTGCGGCTTAGGGCGGAGGTTTTGAAGGAGGAGAGGGAAGGGGGTGGGGAGGTGGGGGGGAGAGGGGATTGGGGTGGGAAGTTGTGATTGTTGGTCGGTTATTCAGGGGTTCGTGATGACTTC
The DNA here is from genome assembly GCA_023628555.1 of Chaetomiaceae sp. R4402. NCBI lineage: Eukaryota > Fungi > Ascomycota > Sordariomycetes > Sordariales > Chaetomiaceae > Chaetomiaceae sp. R4402. The sequence continues at coordinate 55,030 of JAMAKO010000114.1, forward strand.
TGCCGAGGGCGGGGAGAACGGACATGGTGTTGAGGTGGGGCGGGTTGAGTCGCGGCCGGCGTTGGGGCCCGGGGGTGCGGAGGCGGATGGTGTTCAAGTGGGGCAGCTCCCCGTCTTATCTGACCCATCGTGCTGCCAATATATTCGCGTGTGCCAGACGTCGCCCGTCGTTCAGTGGCGGACTATCCGGTACCCGTGCTTCCAACCGACTGACGTGACCCCGATAAATATGCGATTCGAAGTTGCGTTGAACTGTTGGGGTCGTCGCGCTGAGTGCTGTGCGCCTCGATCTTGCGAACCGCGCATTCAAGGCATCCTTCCCGCCTCCAGGCTGCGGCTCAGCATCGAATGCGGGGGCGTGCGCGGGAACAGCCCGAGATAATGCGGGCCGCGGCCTCACTGCAGGCTGCAGGCTGCAGGCCGTCAGCCTGGATGCCTCTTTTCTCCTGCAGTAAGCGCGCTCGCATTCAACGTGAGGGCGGCTGTGCTTGGCGAAAAGGCGCACCGCCCGCCCTGTTCTGCCTAACGCGACATGCGCGCGCCAGCCCCGGCGTCGAGTCACAGCCCTCGTCGGGCTGCCTTTTGTCCACGCTCTGGTAGGCATGTCGTCTGCTTCGTTGCCTAATGCTTGGTCGGTCCTGCCTTGCTAGCGCGCATACAACCCATGTCCCCTGGCAGTTGAGTTGAGTTCGAAGAAGGCACGTACCAGCCCGTCTGCGCAGCCTCCAGCCAAGGCCCTCCCTCCGCCAGGCACACCACTCCCACGATTTCGTCCTAGCCTAGGACGCCACCCACTACACCCACGTTGCATTATTCCGATATTTAAGTGACTCTTTTGCCCAAACTTCTCGCTATGTCCTTTCCTTCTCATTTTAATCGTATATCTACATCCAACTTCCGCACAACCCGCTTGCGGCTCTCTCTCAGCCCTGCCACACCTCACCTTCTACCGAGAGATAACTCGGTGTTAGACCTTCCTTTTCACTACCATGGCGCCAGGAGCCCTGGATAACAGCATGCCCACAGTCATCCTGACCAAGAAGAAGAAGGCCGAGGAGAAGGAAGTCGAAAAGCCCATGAACGGCGACTCGCCTAAGGCAGACGAGGATGTAACACCGGATGACTCGTCCGCCGAGGTGGACGGCGAGGCCAGGTCTGGCGAGGAAACAGAGAGCGCATCTGGGAGCGACAGCGGCAGCGGGACCAGTGAGGACGCACCCGAGGACCAGACCATGAAGTGCGAGATCAAGCACCTGGACCACCGGTATGACGACGACGACGAGCGCTACTTCTGCGAGCGCAAGACCGAGACCGAGAAGCCCGCGCAGAAGGACTGGTGGAGGCTGTTCGCCTTCTGCCTCGTGCGCACCTACGACTCAGACGGCGAGCTCGAGGGCACCAGCCTCTACGTCAACCCGCAACCGCTCCGCCAGCTGCTCGCCGACGTCATTGGCAACTACCCGGGCGACCCCATCGACGTGGACGATGTTAAGATCCAAGCCCCGTACCACTCGCTCTTTCACTACCGCAACCAGCTCGAGACGGAAGGTGTCAAGCGCTTTGCCGAGGACGAGGAGTCCCTCGGGCAGCTCAAGCTGCTCCTGAACTGGATCAAGACGCACTTCGAGCCCGACATTGCCGCGTACGAGCGCTGCACGAGCCAGGAGCACAAGGTGATTGCCTACGACCGGGCCTGGACTCTATTCCCGCCCGGCACCACCGTGTACTGCAAGCTGCTGTCGCAGAACCGCGCCTTCCGCGTGTGCGAGGCGCACTACGACACGAGTGAGATCAGCCCCTGCCTGTCGCTGCGGACCGACTTCATTGACTTCGACGGCTACCGGCTGGGTACACGGCGCATCGAGCTCGCGCTGCCCAAGTACCAGGGCACGCAGGAGCTGGCCGAGCTGGCCGCGATCCCGCTCGACCTGCTCGACGACGCGGCCGAGGTGCGCGAGGAGCTGCTCGCGCGCGGGCGCAAGTTTGAGAGCTACATCGGGCAGCACTTCTTGCAGTATGATGGTATCGCCATCAAGAAGACGCCCGAGGGCTACGCGCGCTTCACCGTCGCGGGACGCGTCATGATCGACTGCAAGACGTACCACCGTCTCGAGCCCAACGACTCGTTCATTGTGGCGATGAGCGCCGAGACGTCCAAGATGGAGCGCAGCCGCAAGCGCTCCATGGCGCAGTTGACCTTTGCCGGGGCCGACGGGGCACCCAAGTTTGACAAGCTGTCGGACGAGGACGCGATGCTGACCAACGCGACGGTTCGCGGCTACTCGTTCACGACGAAGCGCTTCCTCGAGTTTTTTGTCGAGGACCTGGCTGAGATCGAGTGGAACACCAAGTGTTTTGACGAGCTAGTGCTGGACTCGTCCATCAAGAAGACGGTGCAGGCGCTCGTGTCGACGCACTCGGAGAAGCGCGAGAGCTTCGATGATATTGTCAAGGGCAAGGGCATGGGCCTGGTGTGTGTGCTGCACGGCCCGCCGGGAGTCGGCAAGACGCTGACGGCCGAGTGTGTCGCTGAATTCGTCAAGCGGCCGCTGTACATGGTGTCGTCGGGTGACTGTAAGTTATCTTCTTTTTCCAGTCGGTGTCACTCACGCACTGACACAACTCTCAGTGGGCACCAACAGCGCGGACCTAGACCGCTCGCTGACGCGCATCATGGACATGACCGCCACCTGGCGCGCGGTGCTGCTCATCGACGAGGCGGACGTGTTCCTGGAGCGACGGTCGCTGCACGACCTGCACCGAAACGCCATGGTCAGCGTCTTCCTGCGCGTGCTCGAGTACTACGGCGGCATCCTATTCCTCACGACCAACCGCGTGACGACCTTCGACGACGCCTTCAAGTCGCGCATCCACATCCCCATCCGCTACACCGATCTCACCGTCGACTCGCGCCGCACCATCTGGCGCAACTTCTGCCGCATGGTACCCGGCGGCGTCGATATTGACGAGAAGGGCCTGTCGACGCTCGCTGAGACGGACCTGAACGGGCGGCAGATCAAGAATGCCATCAAGGCGGCTGAGAGCCTGGCTGCGTTTGATGGCGTGCGGCTCGATCTGAATCAGCTGCTGCAGATCACCAAGATCCAGGCCATGTTTGAGAGCGACTTGACCAGCCTGAGCGGCGTGGACTACACGGCTCCTGGGTCGTCGAAGAAGGATGCCGATAGCCGGAATATGTTTCTGTAATCTCGTTCTTTCTTCATTCCGCGGTCTTTGGTTTGGGCTTCTTTCCTTTGGTAGACTTTGACTGGCGGGTTGGGATTGGCTCATTCAGAATGGCGTTTGGTGATTTTGGGTCATGCTTTCTGGTCAATGTCTAGGGCGAACTGCACTCACAACTCCTGGGAAAGCAGACAGTGACGACGGGCGCTCTTTTGGGTCAAAGCGGAATTCATAACGCAAACGTGGATGGTATATCAATGATACGTGGGGAGGAAGCATCAAGAACTCATACATATACAATGAAGGTTCGAAGTCGAAGGGAAGCGCTTGTTTCGTGATCTGCTCCATTGAGACTGGATCGCTCAGTAATAGGTGAGGCGAGCTTTAGGTTCATCCCGGTTTTGGGTTCACTTTGCAAATGGATACCTCTGATGGTCCAGTCTTACGGTGAGTTGCCGGACTGGGAAGACATCGGCTGCGGTTCTGATGTGGAACTACAAAATGCCAGTTGTATGGATCATAGCGTACCGTACCGCATCGGGTCCTTGGAGTTAAACCGTTGGCTACTAGTTGCTTGTGGTAGATGTTTAACTGCACGTTGAGCTTGAGTTGAACAACGCCCCGCCCCACCTTTGGAATCAACTCGCCAGACTGTGTTCTGTGCCCCTGTCTCGGCATTTGTCATTCCTCAACCCTGCCACAAGCCGACGTCACAGCCTGCGGCGGCTCGGCTCTCGTTTGGAATCATTGTTTCTGAGCCATTCGTGGCGACCAGTGCTAAGAATTTAAAAGACTCAACCACGACCACAGTTACTCCACTCACTCTTGTTGCCGACGACGTTGTTCATCTCGCCGTCTCCAATCTGACGCCATCGCACCAGCTCCTTTCGACCCCGCCAGACCAAACCGGCCGAACCCCCGCCAAAAGCTACAGGCCTGCGATCCGCTCACCACAGCCATCCCATCTGTGAACACAGCATATGGCCTCGCTCCCACCGTTCCTCACCCGTCTTCTCCGCCCCTTCACAACGACAGTATCCAACCTTTCAATGGGTATCACGCCCTCTGGACCCGCCGCCGCCATGACCGTTCCCGAGGGCGCCGAGCGCGCGACGCTGGCCGCCGGCTGCTTCTGGGGCGTCGAGCACCTGTACCGCAAGCACTTTGGCGACAAGGGCCTGTACGACGCGCGCGTGGGCTATATTGGCGGCGACGCGGCCAATCCGTCGTATAAGGCTGTCTGCAGCGGCAATACTGGGCGTGCGTCTACCACCTCCTCCTTCCTCGTAACACCATCATGAACGGCCAATGCCGACTGACGCGCTTCGCACACAGACGCGGAAGCGACGCAACTGCTCTACGACCCCACGCGCATCAGCTACACACAGCTCCTCGAGTTCTTCTACCGCATGCACGACCCGACGACGCCGAACCAGCAGGGTCCCGACCGCGGCACGCAGTACCGCAGCGGCATCTTCTTCCACTCGCCCGAGCAGGAGCGCATCGCGCGCGACGTGACAAAGCGGGCCAACGAGCAGTGGTGGCGCGGGGGCGTCATCACCGAGATCCTGCCCGCGGGGACGTGGTGGGACGCCGAGGACTATCACCAGCTGTATCTGACCAAGAATCCTCATGGGTATGAGTGTCCGAGTCATTATTTGAGGAGTTTCCCTGAATTGAAGTGAGCGGGGATGGGAAAGGGGCGGTGGACGGGGATGATGTGGTAATTCTGAGGCGTTCGCATTTCTGGTTGCAATGGGCATTGAACTTTTTTTATTGGGTTTTTGTAGTATGTTGTCGGCAGAAATGACTACCCATCTGATACAACGGCTCGGCCTACCGAAGCCTAGACGCCTCCAAAACAAAGAAAAGCACCGAGTAGAGAATTGCTCGCTTAATTCCAAGCCTATTGTCCACTCCAGTCCTGTTACTCCAATCCCAACCATCTCCTCCACGTCACCGCTCACTTCCTCCGGTTCTGCATCATCAGAATCTGCACCATCCGCACAAAGATGTTGAGGAAGTCCAGCTCAAGGCTGATGCTCTCGTTGATGGGATCCTCCTTGATGATGCCACGCTCCGCCGCGCGAGCGTGGTACAGCACTTTCTGAACATCATAGAGCGTGAAGCCGCCGAAGACAGCCAGACCACCATACAGCCACAGGTTCTCGGTGAGGGCCAGCGTGCGGACAGCCGTAGCGGGCAGCACGAGCGGGGCGAAGCCCGAGACGGCGACGATGGCGGCACCGGCAAGCAGGGGACCGCCAATGTAGAGGTACTTGTCCTGCTTGGCGGTGGCGCCCACGAACGAGATGCTGCCCATCATGGCGAGCGTGTACAGGCCGGCGCGGGCGAGCAGGGCCGGCGGGGCCATCATCATCAGCGGGGCGATGAAGGCGGCTTGAGTGGCGTTGAAGGCGGTCCAGCAGGCGTACTTGGGGATGTAGCTAGGACACAGCGTCAGTCACGAATGTTTTCTCAGAGTGTGTGTCAGATTCCGAGTACTTACTTGTCAGGGTCAATCGCGCGGGTGGCCATCATGCTGCCAATGCTGAGGGCAAGGCCGCCAATGCCAACAACCCACGGGTTGGTCACCATGATACGGTAGACAAAGCCGCTCTGCACCATCTGGTAGGCAGTCAAGCCGATGATGCCGACGCCAAGACCGGTGTGCAGGAAGGTGCGGTTCAGGTAGGAGCGCTCAAAGGGCGGCATGCCGCCGTCATCGCGGGTCTCGCGGTTGAAGACGGCGTTGACGGCGATGAGCGTGCCGCCGAAAATGGCGCCGCCGACCAGCAGCTTGCGCACCAGCTGGGCGCGGCGGGCGGCCGGGTCGACGTAGACGGACTCATACTGCGCGCGGTAGCCGCGGGATGCACCCTGCAGCCTCGACAGGATGTTGTTGGTGGTGCCCTTGGTGTTGGCGCGGAAGACGAGAGACGCTGTCCTCGGGGTGAAGAAGCTGTTCTTGGGTGCGGACTGGTGGAAGGCGCGGGCGACCGAAGCTCCCGCGAGCTGCGGCGCTTTCGCGGCGAGGCGCGCGGGGCCTGCGCGGAGCGTGAAGGTGAACGACATGGTCGTGCTCTAGTCGCTTTTCGATCGTCCGACGGGTAACGGGTGGAAAATTCGCTGAAACGAGAGTGGCCTCGTCGAGGTTTTGATGCTGGCTGGGAGCTTGCGGAACTCTGAATGACGTTGGAGAAGGTGGCGGCAACTGCTTAGCTAACTCTGGCGGCTCGTGCTTGTCCGGAAGCTTCGAGCATCAACGCCTGAAACCCCAACCCTGAAGTTGCCGGATTTAACGCTGAGCTTCCCCGGCCAAACCCGGTCACGCAAGACGCAGCGCACGGCCTGAATCCTCAAACCGCGGCGCCAAGCCAGTCAACAAATTGAACAAAACGGGACGACTGTGTACATGTACTTGTAAGGGACCCTAAGGGTCTCGTACGTAGAACCGTCAATTACCTGACTTGTACGGAGCACTGCGAACTTCTGCTCTTGAGGGACTTGGTTCGTATCGACCGACAGCGATTCACGAGCATCTCTTCTTTCTGTTTCGCCGCAAGGACATTTTATGTCTGAACGCAAAACCGCTTGGAAACCCTACGCCGTACCGACCTGGACGTGCTGGGACTTGTAGTGTACGGAATAATTACTACCTCTCTCAATCCCGCCAGTGCCGTCACACCGTCCCGTCCCACTCGCCCCGCCACGCCCCTGCACGTCCCCGCGCAAAAGCCCCCCTGCTCGCGGCTCCTGGAAGGAAGGATGGAAGCTGCCGAGCTTCTTCCATGCCGCTGCGACCTCCCCACCATTACACTACCAGAGCTGCACCATCGCAACTGCCATGGCTGAAACAAACTGGATAAAGTGACCACATTGCGACTCTGCCAACATTCCCCAGGCGAACGGACGCAGCTGGCATCGCCCCATGTCGAGAATTTGACCAGGCAGCGCGCATCTCCCGCCCGTCAGCGCCGAGCGGTTACCTGCTTACTTTCTGTCTGTCCTGCACCTCTGACAAGGCGTCTGCGACCGCACGCACCCGACAAGCGTTTCTTCCTTCCACCGCCCCAGTGCGCGCCATGGTCTATTACTCGCGCTCGCCCTTACCAGTCCCCTCAGTGTCCTCTTTCACTGTTTGCTGAACAGTCGTGCTACACGGAACGTCGACAAGCTGCGCCAACTGTCTCGTGACGTCGCTTGCACCACTAGCTCAGCCCCGCCTTCTCCAGCCGAGACGTCAGAGGCGCCCAGCCCAACTGCGACTGCGCTGAGCTTACAACGCCATACTCCAGACGCCAGGGAACCAGCGCAATCTCACCCGGGCGACCGGCCACCCGAGCGATTGACCCGTTTGGAACCGTTCAAACGCCTCCCGCTCAGTCGCAAAGCCTCCTCGAACGCTATTTCCGACTGGCCGGCTATTCTCCCGCAGCCAATTCGTCCCGGACCATACGTCCCGGCCCTCTCTCAGCCCTCCCCCGTTCCCGCTTCCCCCAGCTGGTCTTCCGGCCATTCAAGCGCCATGTAAGTTGTGTCGGTAACCACTTACTAAACTGATGGCAAAGCATGACGGCTGATCAAGTTTGCTGTCAGATCTCATCTACCATCCAACTGAATCCGTCTCCATATCGAGCGCACGGCATCAGCGTGGCCCCCAACAAGGCGGGCGTTGACAATCCATTGCCACTATTTGCTCCGGCACCGGGCTTGGGAAAAGGGGGAAGAGTCAAAGCGCAAGCGAGCAAGGAAGGGAGCTGCCGTCCCGCAATCGAAATCGCCGTCAGTCTGTCCCCGCGGATCCGATCGTCCGTGCAACCACCTTCTCCAACTCCCAGTGCACAAAATAGCAGTTTCCCCTCACCGATTGGACTCTCAAAGCCAGAAGTTGAGTTGAGCGCATAGGCTCCTTCTTGGAGTTGCCGTGTGGAGACGCCGCGGTTTTGGGGGCCATAGCATGACAGCGCACCCGCCTAATATCGAATCCTCCGGTTGCTACGCGACAAACCGGCACGCGGGACACCCATATCGCCCAAGCTATCTAAGACCCCGCTGACTGGGGGCCGCCGCGACGTTCCAGACGCTTCACTCGGCACCTGGGAGGCGATCCTCCCGGCCGGCTCGAGACGAGACGCGATGCGCCGCAGCCGCACGCCGCCCACCGCCTCGCCCTACCGCGCCCTGGCGCATCACCATGCCCACAATGGCGCAACGGCTCAGGCGGGCCAGCAGGCGCGTGACTCGGCCTCCGTCCTGCGCTCCTTCAACGTCGACACCAACCCGTCGCGGCCCGTGCGCCCCTCGCCGCTGACGGCCTCGACCATCCCCGACATGCCCCTCGACCTAGTCGACCGCATCAGGTCGTTCCCGCTCTTCATGTCTGCCCCGGACGATTTCCTTGCCGCCGTTGGCGCCCACCTGCGGCCCCAGATGCATTCAGCACACGACCACATTCTCACTGAGGGCGACGAGGCGAGGGCGATGTATTGGCTCATCCGCGGCGTGGTCGCCGTTACGTCCCGTGATGGCGAGGCCGTCTATGCGGAACTGAAGCCGGGCGCTTTCTTTGGCGAGATTGGTGTGCTGATGGACATGCCCCGGACTGCGACCATCATCGCGCGGACAAAGTGTCTGCTGCTCGTGCTCAAGAAGGAGGACCTCCAGGCGGAGCTGCCCAAGTACCCAGACATGGAGAAGGCCATTCGCCAGGAGGCGCAGGAACGATTGGCCATCCTCCAAAAAAAGCGTCAGGACGGCGGGCAGATCCTCAAGGCGCCAGACACGAGCGGCGGGAAGCTCGCGCGCGAGGCCGTGCCTGGCGAGGTCAGCACTGGCGACGTCGGCATCATCAAGGAAGGCTCGGTCGTCAACACTAAGAAGCGCAAGTCGCCGAGCCCCGGGGTGGTAGAAGACCCGGCGATAAGCGGCAGCGCGTTGGGCAGTGGCTACGTCAATGTGCGCCGCACGCTCAAAGAGCTGCCTCTCTTCACCGCGCTACCCTCCGACATCTTGCACTTCCTCGGCTTGAGCGCGCAGCCCAAGTCATACCCGCCCTTTACGGACATTGTGCGCCAGGGAACGCCCGGCAATGACATCTACTTCATCGTGCGCGGCGAGGCCGAGGTGGTGCAGGATCCGCCTAGCCCGACGCTGTCGAGGACGACAAAGTCCACCTACTCGCGGCCGCGGCTAAAACAGGGACAGTACTTTGGGGAGGTGGCTAGCCTCGGCCTGTCTGCTGAGCGGACGGCGACGGTGCGGTCCGTCACGGACGTCGAGTGTCTGATGATCCCTGGTGCGACGCTCGACGAGCTGTGGAGGCGCTGCCCGCCCGAAGTCAAGTCCCAGGTGGAGGAGACCGCGAGGGAGCGTTTCCATCCAACCGAGGACGCCGAGATGCAGGATGCCGAGGCGGATGAGGCAGAGCAGACGAAGCCGGGCGAGCCGATGGCCGTGCCGGGTGTCACGTTCACGCCGCCCAAATCGCCCGCCCCGGCCACCGACGACGAGGCGGACACGCGCCGGCCGTCGGACCCGGATCCGTTCCTGAGTGTCGACATGGAGAACTTGCGCAACCGGCGGCGCAACTCGCTGGCACCGCCCACGCCGCAGACCGACTCCAGCGTCATTGTTGGCGGCGGCATTAAGGTGCCACCGGTGACGCTGGCGCCGCCGCTGTTGTCGCCTGTGTCGCCAGTATCAATCGATGACTCTCTGCCGAATAAGCGCGCACGCACACTGCCTTATCTCGAGCCCCCCAAAAGCAAAGGTGCAGGCTCGGCGCAGCGGCCAGCCTTTCCAGAAATCGTCTGGGTCGGCATCTTCCAGCACCTCGAGCTGCACGAGCTGATCCGCCTGCGCATCGTGTGCACGCGGTGGCGCCAGCTGCTGACGGCCAGCCCGGAGCTCTGTACGCACGTCGACCTCGCGCCGTACAACCGCAAGGTGACTGACTGGGCGCTGGCCCACATCCTGGCGCCCTTCATCGGAGCGCGGCCCGTCGAGATCGACATCAGCAACTGCTTCCACATCACCGACGAGGGGTTCCAGGCGCTGTCGCGGGCGTGCGGGCGCAACGTGAAGGTCTGGCGCATGCGCTCCGTCTGGGACGTGTCGGCGACCCAGATCCTCGACATGAGCGAGTGCGCCAAGGGGCTGGAGGAGGTTGACTGGAGCAACTGCCGCAAGGTCGGCGACAACCTGCTCGCGCGCGTGGTGGGGTGGGTCGTGCCGGACCCGCCGCCGTCCCGCGACGGCAATCTCACCACCAGCAAAAACGCAATCATCACCACCTCCACCGCCGCCCTCAAATCCCGCCGCAGCGGTAACACCCCACAACCTACCCCCCAACAACAGCAATCTCAACAACCCGCCCCCGGCAGCACAATCGGCTGCCCCTCCCTCTGCCGCCTGAACCTCTCCTACTGCAAGCACATCACCAACCGGTCCATGGCCCACCTCGCCGCCCACGCCTCCGCCCGCCTCGAGTCCCTCAACCTGACCCGCTGCACGTCGGTCAACGACTACGGCTTCCAGGCGTGGTCGGCCGCGCGGTTCCCCGCGCTGCGACGTCTGTGTCTGGCTGACTGCACTTTTCTCACCGATGCGGCCATCGTGGCGCTCGTGGGGGCGGCGAAGCAGCTCACGCATCTGGATCTGAGCTTTTGCTGTGCGTTGTCGGATACGGCGACCGAGGTTGTGGCGCTGGGCCTGCCGGGACTGAGGGAGTTGCGGGTGGCGTTTTGTGGGAGCGCGGTTAGTGATGCGAGTCTGGGGTGTGTCGCGCTGCATCTCGGGGAGCTGAGGGGGTTGAGTGTGCGCGGGTGTGTGCGGGTCACGGGGAATGGGGTCGAGAATGTGCTCGAGGGGTGTGCGAGGTTGGAGTGGGTGGATGTGAGCCAGTGTAAGAATCTGGGCGGGTGGTTGATGGGTGGCGGGGTGGGACGGTGGGGGTTTGATGAGCGCGGGACACGGGAGGGGGGAGGAGGAGGTGGGGGGCGGGGTGCGGCGGGCGGGCGGAGGCAGAATTTGTTGCTGGCGCAGAAGAGCGCGCAGGTGTTAGGGCCCGGGCCGGTGTTGAGGCCGGTGGTGCCGCCGCGCGGGGCGCCGCCGAGAAGGAGCAGGAAGCCGGTGCGGTTTGTGGTGGAAAAGGGGCCGGGTGGGTTGAGGTGAGGAGGCGGTGGCCTGCTCGTCTTGGATACGAATTTGGATACGATAGGATGACTGTATGATGAAGCCGACGACGGGCATGGCTGGGCATGGATGGGATATTGAACGACATGACGTGCATGTGGAGCGGCGCTTGGCTTGCGGGCCGGCAGCGTATTGCAGCATAGAAACTGGGATATGGTTCATGGTAGTTGCCTGGTATGTGATAATGTGATAACTAACGAAAAACAGGAAACAAGGGAAAGGTGAGAATACCGCTCATCGCCCATGTGCTGGTGGCCCGCTCAAAGTAAAGAGTGTACTAGCACCCCCAAGCTGTAGTATTCTCTCAATATCCCACAGTCGTAGAAACAGTCGACTTCAGGATGCCCAGGCTGGTTCCCAAATGTTATTCCGGTCAAAGTTTCTTATTGATGTGAATTCGCCGCTTTCGAGCAAGTGATCAAACTGGGGTCGCTGTTCCCAAGATCGGTCCGCCTGTGGGTTGCCGAGTGACATTGGACGCGAGAGAATTAACGTTAAGGAAATAGAGAGGAGTCAAGGAAAACGGGGTTTGGATGCCCAAAAGAAAGCGACGGCAGGCGCCTGCCTTGCCTTGCACCATGTCGAGAAATGTATCCCATGTCGATCAACGGTGCTCTGAACAGCTGAGCCATGATCTTTCTTGAATTGATGGATTGGATGGATTGGATGCTGTATAAACACACGCTGTAGTGTAGTCATTTGCCAAGGGCGTGTACCACACACCGTATCACACCTGATTGGCTGCCTCACCGTGAGCTGGACTTGAAGCCAGAATGCTGGTATATCCTGAACTTTCGACGGGAAAACCGGGGACAAGAAGACATCATGTCCCGCTCCGGGGTAAACTTCATAGGTAACCAGGAATATCCTCTTCCGCATATTCTCATGGTCGAGATGGTCTACGCTGAACTCCCACTCTCTTGGGCAATAAGTCGTCGGCTGGCGGCAGCTGGCATGACTGTTCTCCCAGATGTAAGGCGACTACCCCGCTGGGCGAGTGCGGAGGCTGCTGCCTGTCTCCCTGCCTCTACTTGGTGATGAGCTACCCGTAAGAGCAAACCGGGACTCACAGTCAGGTGACAGGACTCAAGATACCGCAGCAATGGCAACACCAGCGCCTGTTGTCCGGGTCGGCGTTGCCGCCGTGGTGCAGGATGCACAGGGGAAGATGGTGGTGGGCGTGCGCAAGAGCAAGTCGCTCGGCGACAGTATGTGAGCACCTGACCTTTGCCGATTAAGCAAGACCCATGTATGTGCTAACACAGATGCAGAACAATGGCAGTTCCCCGGCGGCCACCTTGAGATGGGCGAGAGCTATTTTGCGTGCGCCGAACGGGAGACGCTTGAGGAGACCGGGTTGGTCGTCCAGGCCAAGCGGCTCATCACGCTCACCAACGACATCTTCGATCCGGCGACCAATCACTACATCACCATCTTTGTGCTGTGCCGGCGGGTTGATGAGACGCAAGAACCACAGGTCGGTTCTAGTCGTCTTGAAGAGTCTCAGTGTCCTGTTAATAACTGACAATTACACCACAGGTTTTGGAGCCCGAGAAGTGCGAGCGCTGGGTGTGGATGAGCTGGTCTGACGTCAAGACCCTTCTGGCAGACCGGGATGGGCCAAACAAAGTTTTTATGCCCATTGCCAACCTGCTCAAGGAGCATCCCGGCATCGAGGCTGAAATGGAGCCCGGCTGGCCTGTGTCGAACTGAATCCCGAGCCGACCGGCTTGGCGAAAAGGACACCGAGCATTCTCCGGACAAGCACATACCACAGTAATGTATGATGAATATGCATAGCACAAGCTATGTGTTGACGTACTTTGGCGTGGGAGCATTCATCCTCTGCCTCACCGCATGCTCGGCCGAGACATGTGGTGCATCGAGTAATATATGAGTTTTGTCCGACGAGGTCAGCCGGAGACGGGAACCGGACTCGGGAATTGTCAAACCCGGCCGAGGGCATCCAAATATAGTGGGTTATCGTCATCAGTCACTCATGAACTCTTCTTGTCTGCTACGGCTGGACAAACAAACATCGATCTTAATAATAAGCTCAATGTACTATGGTAAGCTGTAAGATACTCACTGGGGAGGCATTATGAACCAAACCACACGACGTAAGCCACCCAGCGTTCGCTGACTGTGAACTCCCCCGTCACACCTCGAGCCAAGGGTTACACGACATGACCGGGCGGGGGGCTCTGGCTGCAACCGCATGCGGCTGCGGGAAATAAGAACAGTCGCGTGCCTCGGTAGTATCTGTGTATTAGTCCGTCAGCCGGCGTTACGCGTGCGGGGTCGCCGTCAATGGTGTGAATCTTCTTTTTTTGACGACTAGTCGTCTGTCTGTGAGGAACGGACATTTCGACTTTGAATCGTGACATCGGGACCGACAACCCTTGAAATCGAAATTCCCGAATTCAGCGGGAATAAGCGCTGAAGGGACTTGAGGTGGGGCACCTGGGCATCGACGGCGAGCCCCACCAACTTTTAACCTTAGCGTCACCTGCGAGCTTCCTTCGACGAGCGCTTTGTCTGACCCAATTCACCTCAACCACTCAACTAGGAGAACAACGCCAGCAACAACTTCTCTGACGTCTGTACGTTTTCTTGACTTGCGAATCAGCCGCTCCGCGAACGGGATCAGGTCCGCGCCAGCCGAGCACCTCTCCCCGCCGTCAACAAACCGCAACCGAGTCCAGTCCCGAACCCCACCCCCGCGGTCACTGGACGCAAGCGAGCGCATTGAACAATCGAGTCGAGTCCAATTTCTGACTGATCCGAGCTGCATCGTCCCGCTTCCGCACGGCTATCCCACCTACGCCGCCACTTCCCGCCAATTCGCGCCTGCTGGACCTTTCCCCTCCCTCTGTACACCCCACGATCTCCCAACACATACCGACTGCACCGCCGCCGCCATGACTGGGGAAGGAAACACGGCCGCGTCCACCTCGGGCGCCGACGAAAGCCCCAAACCGCCCGACGGCGCCGCCCAGGACGGCTACGATGCCCAACAGATCATGGCCCTCGCCCGCCACCCGCCCCCGGGCGCCTCCGTCTACTCTCCCACCGCCGCTCCCTCCGCCGCCCTGAACCCGCGCAGCTGCGTGACCTGCCGCCGCCGCAAGGTCCGCTGCGACAAGCACATGCCGTGCTCCAACTGCCGCCGCGCCCAGATCCCCTGCATCTTCCCGGCCCCCGGCCGCGCGCCCCGCCGGCCCCGTCCTAAAGACCCGAACGCCCCGCCGAAGCAGCCGTCGAGCGAGCGCGAGCTGGAATTGATGAAGCGCCTGCGCAAGCTGGAGGGCATCGTCGAGGAGCTCAGCGGCCAGATCGAGGTCGAGTCCGTCCGCCACCCGTACAGCCCCGGAAACTCGCCGGATCCCGGGACTGGATACGGCAAGGACGACCATACCATTGAGGGGCGCCTCAGCCTGGCGTCGCATATTGCTCATGCTACGAACGTCGCCGGCAGCACCTCCAGCCGCGACTCGCCCGTCGTCGGCGGAGCGAGGATTCCGCGGCCTGCCTCAGAATCCCTGTCTGAGACGGACTCGCGGGGCAAAGCGTCGCCCGATGTGCACAAGCAGTTTGGCCGGCTGTTGCTCGGCGAGAAGGGCGTGACGAGATATGTCAGCAGCTCGCTGTGGACGTCCATAAACGACGAGGTAGGCTGGGGCCGCCCTTGTCCATGGTACGATGCTGACGCGGATCACCAACAGCTCGACGAACTGCGCAAGGCCTCGCAGCACTTCACCGACGAAGACTCGGACGAGTCCGATATCGACGCCACCCCCGAGTCGACAAACCATGATAGCAGTTTGATGGACCACCACTCGTTCGTCCTGGGCTACCGCTCCGCCGACATCGATCTGCGCCCCATGCACCCGCTGCCGTCCCAGATCCCGTTCATCTGGCAGGTCTACCAAGAAAACGTGGACCCCATCCTCAAGATCGTGCACGTACCCACCATGAGCAAGGTTATCAAGGAGATCCGCCACAACCTGGACAGCCTGACCCCGTCCATGGAGGCGCTCATGTTCTCCATCTACTACGCCTCTATCATCTCGCTGGACGAGGAGGAGGTGCGTGTTCTGTCTGCATTGCTTTCGTGCCCCGCTGACACGCGCAGGTAAAACTCAATTTTGGCGCGGAGAAGAGCGCGCTGATCCAGAAGTACCGATTTGCGCTTGAGCAGGCGCTGGCAAAAGCCGAGTTCCTCATCAAGCCCGACTTCACTGTTGTTCAGGCCTTCCTCATTTTCCTCGTTCTTGTCCGCCGCCACGATGACACACGGTTCGCCTGGACGCTCACCGGCCTGCTCATCCGCCTCAGCCAGGCGCTGGGCTTGCATCGCGACGGCACAAACTTTCCGAACCTGACACCCTTTGAGATCGAAATGCGCCGCCGGCTCTTCTGGGCCGTCTGCGTTTTGGACCTGCGGTCGGCCGAGGACCAGGGTACCGACCTGACCATCGTCGACCGGACGTTCGACACGCAGATCCCGCTCAACATCAACGACTCCGACATCTCGCCCGAGAGTACCAGCCTCCCCGAGGCCCGCATGGGTACCACCGACATGGCCTTCTCGCTGACGCGCTACGAGATTTGCGCTCTGTCGAGGCGGCTGCACGTCGTCTCGTCCGGCATCACGCCGCCCTATCCCAGCGACACGGCCGACAAGTCGCTCGAGGAGCGCGAGGCGTTGCTCACGGAGGTGTACAAGCGGGTGGAATGCCGGCTACTGAAAGACCGGGACAGCTCGAACCCGCTGTTTTGGGTGGCGTCGAACGTCGCGCGCATCGTGGTCGCCAAGATGACGCTCGTCATCTACCAGCCCGTGCTCTTCCCCGGCCCGGGCCACGACGGCCTGTCCGAGGAGGCGCGGGCGCGCCTGCTCAACGCCGCGCTCGACGTGTTCGAGTACACGCACATCCTCAACACGGACCCGCGCTGCAAGCACTGGCGCTGGCTATTCCAGACCTGGAGCCACTGGCACGCGCTCGCCTACACCCTCATCGAGGTCTCGCACCGCCCCTGGGGGCCCAAGGCCGAGCGCCTCTGGGCCGCCCTCAACCTGACCTTCCAGTCGCCCAACCCGGCCGAGCTCGAGAAACTCGCCAGCCACCACGCCGTGTGGATGCCCCTGCGCAAGCTGTATCTCAAGGTCAAGAAGCACCGGGAGGCCGAGATTGCGCGCCTGCAGGCCGACCCGGCTGCGGCGAGGGAGCTGGACACGCGGGACCAGTCCCGCGTGCCGCCGACCTCCTTCGGTGCGATTCCGAGCTCGGTGAAAGGCGCCATCGCGCTCGACCGCTGGCGCAAGCTGGTCAACCTGCCCGCGCCGCCGCCGCCGCCGGCGGACCCGCTGCGCACGCAGACCCTGCCGCAGCAGCAGCCGCAGCAGACTGCATCACAGCCCCAGCCGGAACCGCAGCACCCGCTACCCCCTACGCGCAGCCAGACCATGCCCGCCACCACGGCAATGGGCACCTTCCCCGTATCAGCCTCCGCAGCCTCCTTCACCGCCAAGCCCGAAATCCTCGACTACCTCGACGCCGCCATGGCCAACTCAACCTTTGTCCCAACCGACTTTGTCCCGCTCTTTGGCGCGTCCACACCCGACGAGCTGACGCGCGCCGCGTATTTCTTCCCTCCCGCGACAACAGGCGCCGACGTCGCCTTCGACCCGGCCACCACCCTGTCCAGCCTGCAGCAACAGATGGGTGGTGGCGGTGGTGGTGGGCCCTCCCCGCCGTCGGCGACGACGTCCTCGTCCATCGACATGCAGACGCATATCCAGCAGATCCAGCAGCATGCTCAGCAGCAGCAGATGCGGTTTGGTGAGGAGAGCTTGCCGCCGTGGCTGTGGCCGATCAATAGCGGCGGTGGGGGGTCGCCGGATATTATGCGGTTGGTGCCCGGTGCTGGTGGGGGAGGGGATGATGGAAGTAGTGCGGCGGGGGGAGGGAGTGCGGGTGGGGTGGGAGGGTATGATGAGATGGATATCAACATGGATGAGGGGTTTGATTGGCAGACGTGGCAGGAGAGTTTGGGACGGTATGAGGTGGAGGCTAATGGGGGGAGGGCGGGGAGTACGTGGGGGCCGGGGCTCTGAGCATACCTTTTGGAAGGGTTCCTGGGGAGTGGGCGACGGTGGCGTGGGAAGGGAGTTGGAGTGGACTTTGTTGGTTGATGTGTGCAACTTTGAAGTAGGGTGGTTGATAAGGCAGGCTGGTGGGTTAGTGCTGGGTGAAGTGGCGGTGTGGCATGGAACGGTGTTTGGGAAGGGAGATGGCGTGGATAGGCGAAGGATTTGCTGTAAATCTTGAGATGTGATGTGGAATGTTGTCTTGGGTCGGGTAAATAGGGGGGCATCTGTTTGGGTAGGGTGTTTTTCCAGCGTTTGCACAAAGGTACCTTGGTTAGAGATACCCGTTGAATAGATTCTGGATTTTTTATGTGTTTCACGTGCAGCAGGGTGCTTGAGTAGGTGGTCACTCCTGCTTTGCGCAAGTCGTAACCAGACTGGTGTGAGAGAACTCGTCGTGGTGGGAGGTTTCTTGCTTCAGATGCATATGATATATTGACATGGAACGATTTAAATTGCTCAAACTTAGGCCCGAGCCCTTGTGGCGTAACCGGTAGCGCGTAAGACTTCTATTATTCATTTGCCACTGAAAGTAGATCTTAAGGTTGCGGGTTCGAGTCCCGCCAGGGGTTATTTTTCACCCGCCGTATTTCCTCCACTTTATTGTAAGTTATATAGCTCCATATTATTCGTATTTAGATCTAGTACTAGCAATTTTACTTTAATATAAAGTAGGTATTACGTTTTAACTACCTATAGCAGCCTAGTAAAGCTAGGGATTAGGCTCTAGGCTAACGGGAAACGTAGGGTAGTGCTCACTAAGAGCGACCTTAGCGTAGTAAGCATAATGAGCGCAATAGGGGTGTGCTTACTAATATTACTAATATTACTAGTGAGCATAGTAAGCGCAATAATAGAAGGAATCTATATTTAGAACTATAGTTATTAAGCTTATAAGTATATTATAGCGTTTTTAGTAAGCAAATATAAGTAGTTTACTAATTTTGTTATTAAGATATTTACTTATATACTATTAGGGGCTCGGGCTTTGCCCGGGCTGGTACCTGCGAGCCGATGCCCGGATGTAGAGGGCTCCTGCCCGCCTCCGGCTAAGCCCCTACTCGGCTCTAGGAAGGAGCCAGCTTGCATGCTCTCCTCTAAAAGGTTTCGCCCCGGACGGGTCTCTATAATGAACTGGGGTGGATTGCACACATCCATTCAGGGGAGCTGACAGGGGTCGCATTTTTGTGTTTTTCAGCCTTGGCATGTGGCCCTGGCGCATCATGTACAGTATTTAGACAGAACCGTCGCCCACCGCTCAGAGAGCAGGGGGGCAAGCAACGAGGCTTCTTTCTCTTCTTCCCAAAGGACGCTGTTGAGCTCCTGAGGTTCCTCTCCATCTGACCAGACGGAGACTTCTTTTATGTGTTTTCTACGGGCCTGTTGAGGCACTGTAGCTGCGTTTGTCCATTCGTCCGTCCGGACGGCTCACTCCTCCCATGCGTTACTTACTCCATCCTGTTAAGGGTGGTTTGGTGTGTTGAGGGTTCAACCACCAGTTTAATAACTCTCTTTTCTCTTCCTTAAATCGTTTCGATAACACTCTGCACGCCTATCTGCAGTTGCTATAGGGCTAGTGCATTACATTAGAGCACACTAATAGTTTTTAAGTACTTTCTTAGTCTAGCACCTATATAAAATTACCTAACTATCTCGCTCGCTTATATATCTTGCTTATATATAAAATATATTATTAAACTTTAGACTTTAACTTTAATAATACTTTTAAGAATTCTTTATAGATACTAAAGGCTTTAGGATTTTCTATAGTAGAGCTATAGGTTAGAGCTTATCTTTAATATAATATTGTTATGCACTGGCCCTATGGCAACTGCTGATAGGCGTGCAGAGTTTTATTGAAACGATCTGAGGAAGAGAAGAGA
>JAMAKO010000115.1:0-74392 GCA_023628555.1 Chaetomiaceae sp. R4402
AAAAACGATTCTTAACTATATACTAGTAATCTATAAAGGCTAGCGCTATATAGCTAGAGTCTACTAGAGTAATATAAAGGACTTTGCGCTTACTAATTAGTAGGTAGGAGGATAGAAGGATAGATTTTAGGCCTGCTATAAGGGTCTTAATAACTAAACTATCCTCTAACCTAAATCTAAACTAGTAGGGTTACTCCTATAGGCAACTTACTATAGAAGCTTTCTATTTCCCTAGCTCTAGTTATTAGCTCTATTACCTATATTCCTACTACTTATTACCTAGTAGTTGGTACTAGAGATTATATTATTATAATTATTATTGCTAATTACTTTACCTAGAATTACTCTCTAGATAGGGAGGTTAGTTACGTGTAGTTATAGAAACCTGCTACTATAGAAGCAACTTCCTTATAAGGGGAACGCTTACTATAGAAACTATTAGTAATTTATAGTATAGCTCTAGTAATAGGTAGGAAACTACTACTAATACTAGGCATAGCTGTCTACTTAGTTATAGTAGTTCTAGCCTCTATAGCTACTCTAAATGCCTCTACAACCTCCACTATAGTTAGCGTGATTATTAGTATTGCAGGTAGCTTCCTAGTATATAGATGCTATATAGCCCGCCTTTCTATAGTAGAAATAAAGGCCTTTACGTTAATAGTAGTTATATTTAGCTAGTAAAAGCTTATTAAAATATAGTTTATCTAGGTCTATTAGCTTACTTATATAGTTATTATTTTCCTTACTACTTCTATTACTATAATTATTGCTAGTATTATTACTTGCTAGCTTAGTATAATGCTTTTGCTACTTAAGATTAATTGTCAACTATTAGATTATTCTAATCTAACCTTCCTAATCGTCGTTATTAGAGAGGTTGATCTACACTACTATTATATTGCTTAGATCCTAGTTAACCTTATTATAGAGCTTTTAGATATAGCCAGTCTTATTCTATCTAAGGATATTAGTATTGTTAGAGAACTTAGTTAAAAAATCTATAAAGTTACTATACTTATCTTTCTAATATAATTTAATTATTTTAAAGGCTATATTCGCTTTATAGTTAGCTATTATATACTTAGTTATTAGGTGCTCTATAAATATAGTAGCTATTATCTAGAGCTACTTATCTAGATTTAGCTAGTTATTATAGACCTTCTTAATACTATTCTATACTCCTATAGTAGTAGTACTATCTAAGAGTATTAATATATAGATAATTTTACTAAACTTATTCTAAAACTAGTTTAAAAAAAAGTTCTATTGTACTATTACTTGGTTTCTCTAGCTTAAAAATATATTAGTATATTTAATTGAATTTTATTTAGATCTAATAAATAGTTATAGATATAGAAGACTACTACTACTTCTACTATTACTATTATTTAAGTTTCCTAAAGAAGAAATAGCTATTATTAATACTATATTTATTATATATAGCTAGTCGATTTAAGCCTTTAAGTTATTGATTTCTATATTTTAGTTTATCTTAGCCTTTAAATAATCGATCTATAAATATAACTAATAGACCTTATTAACTTGATTATTAAAGCGATTGTCGACCTTATATATTATATATTCTATAATATCTAGCTAGTAGCGTATATAGAGGCTTATTACTATATTATTATTATTTAGAGCTACTACTCTTAAAGAAGCAAGTAACTTAGTAGGGGCAATATATTCCTTATTTATATTCGCGAAGTAGATAATAAGATTTATTGCCTTTCCTTCTTTAATTCCTAGGATTTTAATAACTTTAAAGAGATTAACGATATCCTAGTAGAGGTTATAATACTATATACCTCCACTATCGTTATTCTCGAGTAGTAATATCCTTATAGTATCCTAGTTATAACTTTATTGCTAATAAATTGGATGCCCTAGCCTACAAGCCTGTTTAACAATCCCCATCTGCCTTAGTAATATTTAATAAATCGGTTGTCTGCCGTTATACTAATATAGATTGACCTACGCTGCGTAGATAGTTCGGTCGGTCGATAGCGACGTGCTTAAAGCCTTAGAAGGGAAATAGTTAATCTTGGCAGTATCTGTACAATTGATTCCACACATATACAAGTTGTAGGCGCAACCAACTATAATGGGAAGCGATCTTAGATATACAATTATATTGATGTAGTTGCGCGAAGGATCGTAACTGTAGGGCAGTCAGAGCTGTCGGAAATACAGCCCTAACTGCGGGCACCGACCACAGAGGGCAGTGCGACCCTAACCCTAACTACACATACGACATAACAGTCACAGGCAAAGCCTGTGACAATAGCGACCACGGACCAACACAATCGCTTGGGTAGCCAGCGACCAGATCTACCATGATAGCTCGGGTAGATGGCGACCATGGCTACCAGCGGGGAGGAAACTTGTATTTAAGACCACGCTCTCTAGGCCTACGGGCACTTAGTAGCTTCCTCGGTAAGCAATACAAGCAGTTTGCTAGACCTACTGTTGAGACACTTACTTGTGCACTTGTTGTGAACCCTTTGGCTTCACCGAACCTTAGGCTTTACCTAGAGTATACTTTCAGGAGTCCCTTTCAGAACCCTAGGGGCTTGAGATTCGTCACAGAAGAGTAGAGCAATAGCAACAAAACGGTAATAAAGTAGAAATTTTTAATAAAGTTGGAGGCAGGAGCATTGTTTTAAAGGGAGGGTAGTGTTACAAGCTTTACCTATACCTGTTATATCGTACGTATAGCTAAGATTAGGGTCGCACTGCCCTGTATGGTCAGTGCTCGCAGTCAGGGCTATATTTCCGATAGCTCTGACTGCCTCACGGTTACGATCCTTCGCGCAACTACATCAATACAATCGTATACCCAAGATCGCTTCCCATCACACTGGCTTCATTTAAGGTAGGAAGCAGGTTGGGTTGTAGAGAAAGTTGATGTTGAGTGTAGGAGGACGCGTCGCGGTCGAAAAGTGACCGACCCACTTATATGACCGACTCGCTTATAAGATACGTTAGAGCCTTTCCTTTCAACCTACCCTACGTCCAATGAACATCACCATGGGCTGCAGTCTTAATCTCCATTCTCTAGGCAAAGAAACCACGTGAGTAGAGGTCAATGGGTCTGTATTTACTTTGTCCTTCCTAGCTCCCCTTTCTGCGTAACCTGGTGCGGCCATGATTTCAAAGGTCGTCTCAAATGAACAATCTTTTTTTTGGGTTATCAAGATTTGCCCTTGACACCGGTGCACTACTCAACCACTCTCCGGTCCCTGTACGTCTCGGTGACGAAGCCCAAGAGTTTTTCCACGTCGTTCGCTGTTGAGACGAAGCCGAACGAGACTCGAACGGCCCCAGTGGACGGGATATCCTGGAGATGTGCAAGACCTTTGATCATTCTAGATGGTCCACGGCGTACGAATAGCCTGCGAATGAGCATCCCATCCAGCTGAAGTGCGTACTCGGCAGCTCCTGGGTTACAGAAGCATCCGGTACGGAGCGAAATCCTGGCTGCAGCCGACTCCATAGCAACTAGCCGTCCGTCGACAACGCTTCTAGCAACGTCCAGGAGGTTGAAAGCCACGGTGCCCCCTCTCATTACCAGATCGGCTGGTCCGTAGACTGTGGCCATGGGTGACCCGTCGCTATGACGCAGTTCCAGCAGTCGGTCGAGGAACCACCCAGTGAGACACCGCACGCGAGTTTCGATGGTCGACAAGCCAATCCGCGACAGCCAATCCAGGCCAAAGTGCACGTCTGGGATGCACAGGAAATTCGGGGTACCGTCCTCAAACGCCTTGTTGCCCGTCGCCAACATATGCCACGTCACGGACACCGTGGCGGCCTCTATAGTCCCGCCCGAGAACCAGGGGCGGCGCGGCCGAAGGTATTCCAGCGAGTCATTCCGGGCTATCAGTGACCCAAGCCCCGTGGGGTAGCCAAACAGCTTATACCAGCTCACGATGACGAAGTCCGGTTTCACCACTGACAGGTCCAGTCTTGCCGTGGGAAGATAAGCGGCAGCGTCCAGAAGGACGTGGTAGCCGTGCTGCTGGGCGAGCCAGATCCAGGACAACGGATGCCGCACTCCAGTGAAGTTGCTTTGTGCTGGGTATGCAAAGAGTCCTCTGCTTGGGCGTCTTGGTCCGTCCTCAGGTGATTTGGGCGGGAGGCGGCAGCTTAGGCCAAGTCGATCAAGGAAACCACTGCGTGGGGAGAGGGCAGCGGTGACGTCTGCGTCTCTGACACGGAGATTTTGCTTTTGCAGAGGAATGTAAATGGTCTTAGCGCCCTTGGCGCGGCCGAATTCGCGGATCCCGTTGATCGAGTTATGATTGTCGGCTGTGAGGACAAGGCGAGCACTCCGGCAAAATGGGTAGGCCTCGCCAACCAGTCTGGCTGCTCCCGTGGCGTTCGGGGTAAAGATGACTGTGTACTCCGTCGGTGAGGCGTTGACAAACGCCAATATCCGAGCTCGGGTTTGCTCAATGGCTTGTGTGGTGGCGGCACTGGTGGGGTTTACTGAGTGTGGGTTGCCATAAACAGTCTCCACCAGTCTTTTCTCAATGTTTCGGAGCTGGGTAACAGCGGCAAGACCTGAGCCGGTGTAGTCGAGGTAGACGTGGTCTTGCGAGTCGAGATGTCCATAATCGCTCGCCCGCAACAGGTCCAATTCTGCCGTGGATAGGAATTCTGGGTACTTGTCAAAGATACTCGTCATTGTGTTGGCCGGGGGGTTGAAAAGCACGCTCGACTTGGTGCGTTGATGTGGGCGGGCCCCGGAGCCGGTCCAGGATTGGGGATCTGTCGTGGGTCAGGAGGAGGGAGACCAGGAGCTTTCCTTCGGGTTGAGTGACGGCCTGCCATCGTTATCAGTAACCTAGCAGCATCGGACCACGTACGGTGCTTTCAAGTCCACGAGGCAAACCATGTAGAATACGAAGTGAGCGGCAAAATGTAAGAAAGCTTTGAGTACCTCTGATAGGTAGGTACCTAGTCACCTACACGTCGAATTCGCATGAGCTTGGTGTTCCTGACCGCGTGTCTCCCGGGCTGTATGTGTCCGGAGGCGCTCTAACCCTCATAATTAGCGGAGAAACGGAACCGCCGAGTTGACCGGTCCCCGGAGTGGTGCCTTCCGTGGTATTTGAGGAAGAATACTTCGGATGGCCTGTGTTTTTTTTGGTCCGGTACATCCACAAATCGTCTCGGGCCCGTACAGGCGATTTCATACCCGAATACGATATCCGGTGACTAACGGCTCACATCTCCTGCTCTTGACTGACCCATGAGGGTTGGTTGTGACACCTCGTCCCAGCACTCCTTCCTGCGTACCGATTCATCGGCATCGCCGTGACGGCGCCCCGCAAGCATTCCACTGGCTCTCTCCGAGTCCATGTATGTTGCTTGCATCTTGCTTGGGACTCGGGGTTGTTAGATGATGCGGCGGGTGAAAGACAAATGCCAATTCAAGCCGCCGGCTCTACATGCAGTCATCACAACACAAACACATGGACGTCAATACGAGGCCCAGACCAGATCTAGGGCGGCACCCTTACCGCCGGCTTGCGGGTCGTGTACCGGGACCAGGGCACCGGGTTTAGAATAGTTAGGCCGGTGGGCAATTTGAAGGCTTGCCACCAAGGCTAGCCAAGGTCGGGGGGCAAGGATCACCAAACCACCGCTCTTCTGACCTATCTTCTTGACGATCCAGTCCTCTGGATTCTGGGTCACTGGGTGGCTTCAGCCCATGCGTCGGCTAAGGGCCTTTGTCGACAGGTCTCGCGCTGCGGGTCCTCTACCAGTAGCAGACAGGTGTGACAACAGATAATCAACGTTGAACCAAGCAAGTAATTGACCAAACTCTGAGTCGGAACGCCGCCGCTTCACTCGAACAAAAATGCATAACAATCAACCGGCGTGACGTGCCCCCAGACTCCGCATCGCAGACTACGTATCAGGGGGTGGTGCAACCATGCAAGTCATTCTGCAACCAGGGTTCCGAGTCTGGTTACTAACTGTTCTACTTTTGGAGCGAGCTGTCCGCAAACACTACGACGACGTGTAGCTGTAATTGTCCGCACCAGCCTACCAATCTGCGGACTAAAGACTCCTCTAATTACTAGCCTTACTAATGACGAAGGCTATTATATAGATATCCCTATAGCCGAGCTACTAGCTAGTTGGATCAATAGCCTTATAAAGGAGATCTTCTAAGTGTATCCTAGTCCGCTAAAGCAGGATATAGCTAAGTTCAAGAAAGACTATCTGACCCTATAAGCTTATAACGCTACACTTAACGCCCTAAATCAGGAGCTTATTATACACAAGATAGATAGAAGGAAGAAGGCTACGAAGAAGCACTACGGTGAGGCTCGCGTATTAACCATCGAAGCGGTTAAAAAGCTAGCCTAGTAGAGAGAGGATAAAGAGGTCGAGGAGTAGAGGGTAAAGGCAAGGCGGGCGGCACTGAAAGGGAAGGTGGGCTTTGCAAAGCTTGTGTGGAAAGAAATGCCGGTCAGATACGGCTTGTTTGATTGAGTGGAACACTACGGTTTGTGTCTCTAGGTGTGTTGTTAGCTTGAGAATAGCTTCAATTGATCAGTCTGTTGTGGTGGCTTGTCTCCATTGTTGACCACGGCTTACCCTAGTACTGTAGCAAATTGCATGGCCGAATTGGGTATGTGGCCGACATGGGTATGATTGACGTTATAGCTCGCTCGCTTATAAACGTTAACTACTTAAGAAAGAGGAATGGAATCCAGATAGCTAGGAAAACAAAGAGCTGGGACGCACTGGTACCTACCCATGTCCATTCGCAGTCAACAAGTCCGCCATTCCACGTTGGATGCGCTAGCGCCTTTGGTCGACAGCCTAAGGATCTATGACAGTGGCATGATTCGACAGTGAGTTCACAGGTGCCAACTGAACAACTACGATCGAGACTGCCAGTTAGGAAACACAACAGCAGTGGGAGACATGGGAGTCAGGATCAACAGGGTGACTTGTCCCTTGAGCTGTATATATACTAGGTGCAAGCAAATGATAAACTATAGACAAGAAGAGGACACTGCTCGTCGAAACTTCTACTTCCGCATCAAACTTCGCCGGCCGCAGCCCTCCACACACCCATAGACTCCAGTCTTAGAACGCCGGGTTGGCGTTCTCCAGTAGCTGCTCAAAGTAGGCCTGGAACCACGTGCCAGCCTCGGGAGCGGGCTGAAGCGCGTCCGCCAGACCGCAGTGAGAGTCGTAGCGGGCGGCGCTTGTGTCGCTTGTGCCGTCGCACTCGCCGCCGGGCTTGACCCAGACGAAGGCGTCCTGGATGTCGAGACCGGTGTTGGAGGTGGGACGGGTGCCGCTGTCACTGGTATTAGCTTCACTCTGCCATTGTTCACAAGGAAAACAACTTACAATCCGGTGCCTTTGACGTTACACCAGTCCCCCCATTGGAGTTGCCCTGGACGAAGTTAGAAGCTATTCAGAGCGTGGGTGCGATGGGGAGGTCGTGGGAGATGTTGTAAGTCGATCGGGGAAGAAAAGGGGGAAATGCCAGGGTTAGGGTTAACCCTGAGTGATGAACTTACCGGTGGGCTGCTTGCCGTTGCGGCTGGTGTCGGTGATGAAGTGGGCGGGGAAGCCAGCGGAGGAGAGCAGCGGCGCGAGGGCCTGGACGTAGTGGATCTCGTCGTAGTTGGAGTCGCCTTGGGTGTACGAGGGAGCGGTGGTCAGGTTCCAGCCGTTGTAGTTGGCCACGTTGGTGGCCAGGCCGCGGAGGGCAGCAGGCTTGCCGGCGCCCGTGTAGAGGTCGGCAAAGAGCTTCGCAGCCGGCTGAATGTTGGCGGGCCAGCCGAGCCAACCGGCGTGTCCGGCGTCCATGTACATGGCCACGTTGGGCAGGTTCAGCTGCTGCAAAGCGTAGGTGGTCAACTCCTTGTAGGTCGTCGCCGCGTTGCTGCACTTGGCGACGTTCATGTTGGTCACCATGTTGGCCAGCGAATCGGGCTCAATGACCAGCAGGATGCGCACATCCGAGTACTGGATAATGTAGTTGCGGATGGCGTCGATGTAGGACTTGTAGTTGGCCGCCCCGTTGTTCGCAATCGAGAACTCGCCGTTGGACGCCAGAGCAGCACAGTCACGGTCAGGAAGATCGTAGACGACAAAGATGCCTTGGCAGGTCAGTTTTGATGCCCTGGTGTTGAGGGAAGACGGAGGAAGTGGTGGAGAAAAGGAACAAAAAGAAGCTTACCAGCATTGGGCGGGTTGGCGCCGGCCTTGTTGGCCGCACGAATCTGTGACAGAGTGTGCGCAAACAGGGTCTCCACGGTCACGTTGCGGTCAAGCCACTGGAAGCTGGGAACCTTGGCAACGGCGGCAGCCTTGGTAGCCATGGCGCCGGTCATGCTGGGGATGGCCAGCGAGGAGACCTCAGAAGCATAGTAGTCGTTGGCCCACATCTGCACGCCGGCAAACGGGTTGCCTGACCAGCTGGCCGTGGCACCGGTGCCGCCGGGGACGGTGGTCGTCGGGGTAGTGGTGACCACAGGCGTCGAGGCGCTCGAGGACGACGAGGACGACGAGGTGATATGGATGCTGGTGGTGCTGGTGGTGCTGGTGGGACGGCTGCTGCTGCTAGTGGTCGTCTTGGACGTCGTCGGAGGCGAGCCCGCCGTCGTCGTCACCTGGCTGCCGGGCAGGCATTGGGAGTAATACGGGTTCTGCTGAACGCAGGTGCTGCCCGAAGCGCAGCAGGTCGCGCCGGACCATCCAATACCGCCGCATTGGCTCCTGGGTACCGTGTAAGTCGACAGGCATATGAGAATTGTAGGCTCGATTGGATCACTTGTCTTACCAGACGGAACCGCAGTTCTGGCGCTCCTCAACCACAGGGGCGGCGAGGGCGGTGGCGGCGAGGGCCGCGGTGAGAAGGAGCGTCTTGGCCATGGTGCAGAGCAATGAAGCTATCCTGAGTGGCGTGACGAGCTGACTCTACGGAGCATGAGCACCAGGGGATGGGCAGGGTGCTTCCTCTTTTATGGGAGACGGACGACCGGTTACAACCAACACTGAATTGAGGGCTGGACACGACCGGATGGACGGCAGGCCGGAGCCGCAGCATTCAGCGCCGAGCGGAACATCATCAATGCTGAAGCAAAGTGACCTCCCGAACCTTCCATTCTTGGCATTAGGGCAAGCCGCGCCCAGAGCCAAGGCAGAGCGCAGCGACGGTTGCACAAAGGGAGGGCGTTTCGGTAAAGGCACCCGAAGGGGCCTGACGAGGGGCGGGAGCATGCTTGCTGGACCGGTGGAAGTGGATCAGGCGCGAGGGATCAACAGGTCGACGACGCCCAAAAGAAGCCCCTGCACTACCAGTAGCGTACATCATGTACACCTGTATGTAGTACTGGGTTGTGGGTATACCAGCGTGCTGTATATGGGAAACGGGCGCAATATCCGCGAACCGGGTTCGCGTCACGGACCATGTTGGTGGGACCGGGTTGCGGTCGGCATCTTTTGATTGACGTGGGACTGGACAAATCTCGGAAGCCTCGTTCCAGATTATCCACGAAGGGAACAGCGCGGCTCTGCATGCGGGGCTGAGGGTGAGGACAGGGGGGGCATCCTGGACGGGACCAGCCGGATTTGGGCGGAAGAGACGTGCGTCGTTCCGGAACGCCGTTGCATTCTCGGCGGCTCGTCGTGACTCGGCCGGGATGCTGGCCTGGAGCTGCCGGAACGTGTACTTGGTAAGGGCAGGGCACACAGCCTGCTCGCGGCCGGGCAGCGTCCGGATAGCCCAAAGAAGAGTCGACGCCTCGTCAGCCGCACTGTCCAAGCGCTCAGATCCACTGCGGCTTGTCGGTGTGGCCGAAGAACTAAGGGTACTATACTCCGTACACAGTACACGATGGACACAGCAGCAAGTCATGTTACGACGATTCCGCGTTGACTTTAGGCTGGCCGGCCGTGCCGTCCATGTCGCACATTGAGTCTCACAACCCGTCGCCGTCCGAGTCAAAAACGAGGTTGAGCCTCCCCTCCAGGACCCGTTCGATCCCCGCTCTGACCGTCTCGCAAAAGTCGCGGCTGTGGAACAGCAGAGAGAGCTCCTGGCTGGTATACCAACTCGCCCGGTCCATGTTTGCCGATCCGAGCACTGTATATGTGCCATCGACAAGCGTCAACTTTAGGTGCGAGTGCACCGGCTCTTCGTCCCGTGGCGGATCTCGCATCCACGGTCCTCTCTCGCGCTGTGCTGGGTGGCTCTGGGCCCTTGCGCGAAAGTACGAGATCTGGAGCCGCCCGACGGCTGGACGACCAGCTTCGACATCGGCGGATGCCGCCTCCAGACGGTGGAAGCGGCGAATTAGCGACCGGATGCACCACGACGTGGTGGTGCCGGCCGTGAGCAGTTGCTCAAGCAGCATCAAGTTGCGATTTGTCACGATGGTAACACGGACGCCTCTCGCTAGAGCGTCCAGGAGGGCGGCAATGACAGGCTCGCAAGTGATGTTTGGAGTCTGGATGTAGATGTGTTGCCGCGCGTGTCCGAGGAGTTGCAGCACAGCAACATTGAGAGGTGTACTGGGCGGTGCGGCGGTCCTCTGCCAGGGAAAGGGCCGGAAGCGCGGGTTGCGGTGGTGAGAGGATGGAAGCACAAGCGCTGGAAGCGATGTCTTGTATCGGAAATCAAAGCGACGATGGGCGGTGCTCGTGATTGAGGTGAGGTTTGCTAGACGGGCATCAAGTGCCGCGTCCTCCACGACCGTGCTCCCGGCTGGCTGCCTCGGGTCGCCCGCTTCGCCCCACGTTCGGGTGTAGAAGGACAGCAGCGACCGAACCGCGTCCCCGGTAAGCTCGACGCAGGCCTCCAGCCATGGCTCCCAGCTGACATTGCAGCTCGGTACAAACGCCCGTTGTCCGTCGATGATGACAAACTTGGGGTGCATCAAGCTGAAGGGCAGGAAGAAAAGACTCTTGACGTGAAGCTGGATGCGTCCTGCTTCAAGCATGCCCTGTCCGGGCAGCCCGAGCTGCTTCTCCCAGGCCGAGGGAGGATAGACGTAGCCGCTGCGGGTTTGCGGGTGCAGCAGCTTCTGAATCAACGACCGGGAGGACAGGCAGATGCGCACGTTCAGTGGCGGAATGGCACTAGCAGCAGCGTCGCTTCTCGCAAGCGCAGCTTGGACGAGGGTGTGGCGGTGGGTGGCAAGTGCAGCAAGCGCGTCGCGGAGGGCCGTCAGCGTCTTGGACGGCGCCCAGAAGCACGTAACGAGGATGATCTCGGATCGAGCCGAGACCATGGCGGGGATCAGGCACTCGGTGAATATGGACGCGCCCGTGCCGAGCTGGAAGCTTTCGGGCCGGCAGTGTGTCGCCAGCAACGCGCGATCCGACGCGTCATCGGAACGGTACGCCGGGAAAGCATCATCGTGTGAGCCTGGGGTGACGAACGCGGCTTGTGCAGAACTTAGCTGCTTCAGGAAGTCGATGGGGAAGCGCGGAAGATGCCCTGTGTCGTACGACATGACACCCTTAGGACCAGGCGGCGGCTACAGGGTAGGACGTGACGTTGCTTGCTGGCAGCGGTTGATTGATGAGGCTCCAAGTCGGATCCTACCTAGGTACGGCACAAGCTTTTTTCATTAATTAATGAAAAGTACCCAAACCGGAACCGTGCCAATAAACACCCCCCACCCTCTGCCAAGACTGGCAGTTGGGGTAGGATCGCCGAAACAGCACTGGCAACAACCGATGAACAGCGATGAGAAGCTTGAACCAGCAAGGGAAGCAGGGAAGTCAACTGGAAAGTCGAGATGAGCAACGAAGAACAAAACTAGTAGGGTAAGCCCGAGTGAAAATGTGAGCTGAAGGAAGATGGGTATTCGCTCGGGGCATCGATGAAAGAAACCAAGGATAAGGGAGAAGAAATTGGTAGTTAGTTACATGGAGAAATGTAAGGTAGGTGGGTATTGAAACGACACAGGGAAGATGGGAACCAGAGAACGTGATTTTCAGAGTGAATGGCTCTTGTTGTACGGTAGACAAAGCCAATTCGCCAGACTGCATCTTGTTAGCCTACGTAGCCTTACGCCCGCTCGCCTCCTCTGATGTCCCATTTTGGCACGTCTAATTATATCGGTGTGGTTCCTTCGAACCACCTAGTTCCTCACCCAAGATGGGCGGTCCAGCGTATTCCCCCAAGCAGCTGGCCCATGAACCACTTGTCCTCGTATGCCTCGTCGAAGTGGCCCAGCGACGTGTAGAAGCAACGGCCGCCGTCGAACGTCTGGCACCACGCGATGGGGTGATCCTCCCCATGCACCCCGCCCTGGTACGACTTCTCATCCACGGCGAGCAGCATGTGGAGGAGGCCTTCGCTGGCCTCGCGCGGGTGCGCCTTGAAGTTGTACCATTCATCCACCCAAGTCCGCTCTGCCGAGGGTGCCGATGTATGCTGCAGGTCCTGTCCCGCCTGGCCGTGGTTGTCGCCGGGCGAGCACGGACAGGTCACGATGGGATGGCTCGGGTCTCGCACCAAAACACGGCCGGGCTGCGGGTCAGGGTGGTTGTCGAACACGGCGCCGATCAGCCGGCCGTACCACCCCGAGGATTGCATGGCGAAGCTCGCGCAGTGGACCCCAACGACGCCGCCCCCGGCTCGCACGAAGCCCTTCAGCGCATCCAGCTGGCTCTCGTTCAGGATCTCGCCCGAGCACTGAAGCAGAACGATGACGCGGTATGCTGCGAGGGATTCTGGCGTGAAGATGGCCGCGTCCTCGCTGTCGTCCGCCATAAAGGGGTGCGGCCCGGACGCCGACTCTGAAGCCAGACGGTGCAGAGCTCGAATGCCCGCTGGGATGGAGTCGTGCCGGTATGCCGTGGTCCGGCTGAAGACGAGGATCTTGAAGGGAGATGAGGAGGACATTGCTGGCCGTGTTCTGTCTGATAGGTGCTGACGCTTCACCGTTCAACTGAGCGTCTGGATGGCTTCGAGACTGTGAGCTAGGAGTCATTGAATGTTGGCAGCTATAGGGGTGCGGGGTAGCGCTAGTCGACCACCTTGGAGCGTGCTGTGAAAAGGGGGGCCAATGTGTGTTTCTGTTCCCACTTAGTGGACTCGCCCCGAACGAACAGTTGTCCTCCAGCGTCGTCAGTGGTTTGGTGGTATACCACTTGACTCGCTTGCGCCCTCCTGACCGTATCATACCTACCTAGTCCAGAATCCTTTTTCGAGCCCTCCCTGTAGTAGGTGACTACAGCCGGATACTGAAACCATTCTGGACTGACTCACGTTGAGATTTATAGCTGAAAATTCGGGCTATCCTGGAGACGCAGCTTTCGGAGGCCAAGTTCGATTTCCTGCTACTGCCCTCTGGGGACGCGAATGACAAGAACGAGGAGATGACAGATGCTCGACATTTGCTACTCACATTTGCTAGATACCTCCATTGTGTTTGTCCTGGATGAAGGCCTCGAGCCACCCGAGCACCATTTGCACGCTGCTTGCCCGGGAAAGGTTGGGAGGGGTTCCATCCGGCGAAAGCATCTCCTTCAATTTGTTGTTTTGCAGCTCGCGCAAACCCGACGGGAGTCTCTGCTCGAGTGCGCTTGCCTCTGAGCCGACGAAGACTGCATTCCAACCCGCGGTGTGTGCCCCCGTGACGTCCTTCGCGAAGTCATCCCCAACGTACAGCTTCAACCAGGCCGAATCGTCTCCGTCCTGCGCGGCGACCAGCTGCTTTGCCATCTCTTCAGCAGCGTCGAAAATGCGACGGTCCGGCTTCGCAAAGCCGACGTCGTATGACATGCAGTGCAGATCAACGTCGAATTCATGGCCAGAGAGCTCGGTCGGGTTCATAGCAGCGCCAAACCGGAGGGGGCTGACGCGAAGGCCGAGCGACGAGAGGATGCCGGGGACCCTGTCGTCGGAATTGGTGATGACGCCAACGAGAATCCGAGGCGCGCTGAGTTGCTCGGGGCGAGGTCGCTTGAGGGCTCGGAGTAGCGAGTCCACGCCGGGGACCAGAGCATAACCTTCAGCGGATGAGAACCGATGGAGCAGCTTGGGTGCCAGGTCATGAGGCAACACCACTTCCGAGCCGACGAGTGGCCTGAATGTCTCATGAACAACCTGCGTGCAACGGACGGTCAGTTGAGTTCACTGGCGAGTAGTCATGTCGGGCGGCTGTCGTAGTAGGTAGGTTGCTGACATCTGTCCACCATTTCTCGGCACCCATACCACTGGCTTTTCCATAGTTGGGATGCGCTCTGGACTGGGCGGAAAAGGCGGATTTGAACGAGGTCTGAACCTTCTCGGAAGTGATAGTAGCGTCGAGGCCGCACTGCCGCGCCACGGTTGCGTACTGCTCTGCGACGGGACGCCTGGGCTTGAACAGGGTCCCAAATGCATCAAAACATAAGAGGATGGTTTGACGCGCCATGACCTCCTCGGGTAGGATGCCCTCGGCTGTCGATGATCTCAAATCCTCGAGTGCGGTGTTGCCACCCGTTGGACTCCGCTGCTTACCCCGAGTCGGGGTTTTGGTGGTCGACACAGACTGGGGACTGACTGTGCAGGAGGTCGCTTGCATTAACTGGAAACGCCTGTGCCATGGCTCGGTGGTATTGACCTTTCATACGCATCAAGGGTTGGGGTCCACTCCCGCCACGCACCTGAGCTGCGGCCCCTGGCACCCGCTGTTCACACGAACAACATCGGAACCGACATGAGTACGCACATACGGGCACTGTGAAGCTATATTAGCTACCTATATATGAGAAATACCGTGCACATGAGTGTATTATCGGCAACATTATGCGGTGGTGAGGCAAATCATCAGTAGGTGTTGGGCTCAGACCGATGGCCAAAGTGTGTTATGCCCCATAGGACTGCCATCGCAAAGCTCCGCGGCAGGGGCCATCGAGCGTGTGGGCAGAGCGTTGCTGCTGGGGAGGTGGCTCGAAGTGTGTTGTTGATTGGGCGTTGACAACAGAGGCTCTGTGCCTGGTAGCAATACGGCTGCCCCCGGATCAGGAGGGGGGTGACTGTGATGGTGATGGGACGGCTGCTGTGGTGGCAGCTGCCCTGAATGCGCAGTAGAAATTGAAGATGTAGCGACAGGTGCTGCTAGAGGCTGTGACCCAGTTCGCTGGCCGTGGGAGTGCACCGCAGCGTGGCTTTGGGGCTGCGATACCGGGCCAATCCGTCCGCCACCTTCATGTGCGCTGCCCCAAGACGACGGATCGGTGTGCTCTGGCTCGTTGGACGTGTCCCCGACAGCTGCCAAAGAGCCATCTAACACAGCTAAGGGAGTTGCCGGAGGTTGAGGCAATTCCACTAGCCCTGCTGCCCCGTCGAGAGCCCCGTGGACCGAGTGATGACTGCCTCGCCCAGCCGCCTTACCTCCAGATTCGGACTCAAGCTCAAATACTGGAGCATGAACGGGGGTGACCGACCGCGGCCGACGCGGAGACTGTTGGGGCAACCAAGCTGGATGCACCTGGCCTTGCAGCAGAGGCTGCACCACTGATGCGCCATCGCTCGGCATGACATGTCCAAGTACGGCAACAGGCCCCAGGGTAGCCGCAACCGGTCGAATGTGAGGCTGTGTAGCTGTCCCCAGTTGGGGAGCGCCTGGCAAGGGAGCAGAAGGTACAGGGTTGCCATTGCCCTCGCTGCCCAAGACCGCCTGGTGGTGAGCAGCCAAGAGCGATCTCTGCCTGTGCAGCGCAGCGGCCTGCGAAGCGGCGGCCTGGGCGTTCGTGGCTGCCGCGTGCGCGCTCGACGCAGCAGTCTTGATGGCATCCCCAAGTCGACCAGCAGCTTTCTTGCTCCATCTTACCGTGTCCTTGCTGAAGACCGAGTTGGCGAACCCGCTGAAGCTGGTCGCGCTCGCTCCCGCGTACCTACCAAGCTTGGTGGGTTGTGGTCGGACGTGTGCCGGGAAGCCGTGTGGTGGCACGTCCGGTAATGGGGTGGCCGGGGGCAAGAATGGAATGGTCGGTGAACTCCAAGCCGTGTTGCTAGTACCCGCATATGTCGGGCCGACACCTGCGACGGCCAGAGACGTGGGGAGTGTGGCCGGAGTTCCAGTGGGCTCGTATGTGTAGGTGACGCCCACCGACGGGGGAGCTGGCCGACGGGTGGCGGAGGACTGTGGAAGCGATGCCATTGCCGGGTGGACCATGACGGGCGAGCAAGTCGCGTGCGGAAGACTAAGCGCAGCAGCAGGCTGCACTCCAGCCAGGTGACTCGGTATCAAGCCCTCATAGTCAGGTACAGGCGGTCTGTCGACGACGATGAGACCCTCCATGTCTGGGGCAATCGCTGACGGCCGAGAAGCCCCGGTTTGGAGAGAGTCCGTGATGCTACTGCAAGGGCCTGCGGGCTCCGATCCCGGTAGCTCTGCAATGAAGCTCTTGGTAAGGTGATTCGGCGCCCCCCTTGCCGACGCAGTGGCCGAGGTGGATGACGGTTGCAGAGGAGCCTCCAGTTCGAGAACGGACGGTGTTGGGATCGCACAAACGCCGGCATGGCGTTCGGCCGGTCCATATACCGGCGGAGAACTTGAACGGGGCCGGTCATCAGGACTTGGCGTGGGTGTGGGCGAGGGCGTGGGCGGAGAGAAGGAGCCGTTCCGGGGCGCCTCCAGCCGCTTGCTTCCAGTTGCGCCTGCTACCGGCTTCCGCTGGATGCGAGGGCCGCGGGGAGCGCCTCCGCCCATGTTCCAGTTGGCCTCAACGTGTCGGGCTGGCGGCAGTGGATGATTCGCGTACGCTGGGATATGGTGCTCTGCAATGACGGCCCCGGAGGGCGAACCAGTGCGCTGAGCCGGGGACTGCTGTTGCTGCGCGGGCCGATACGGCACGTACAGTGCCGACCCATGCCCGGCCGCGCCGTGCTTCATGGCTGTGAAATAAAGGTTGGCACCGACTTGTGGTGAAGTTGCCGCCGGCTCTTGCGTGGCATTCCGTTGGGAAGAGGAGCAGCGGGGCAGCACACCACAAAGTGGCTGTGAAATGGTCGACGAATGAGACGCCTACGAACAGACCCCCAAGACTCGAAACCCTGGGGGCTGAAATCATTGGTGACGGAGGTGGCCCTGCGCCCGAACTAGCCTGGCTCAGCCGCTCGGAGGATTCTTGCATATTCGCGCCAAGGGATATCTCCTTCGACGCACCTCGACTACCTTACCTACCACTCCCAATGCACGATATGTGCAGTGCTATAGCACTTCAGCTTTTTGCCCCGGAGCCGAAGTATCCGTGTCCTTTCCACAGCACATATGAAACGCCCTAACTCCGATGCTATGCAGTGGCTTAAACGGCGCAACGTAGTACGCCTAAGATAAAGGGAAGGAGCACGGACAGATCCCAAATACTTTAGAATCTTGGGTGTTGCGTTAGCGAGTGCCGGGGTGCCGTGTATCAGACAGCGGACCTACCTGATCTCATAACTGCCGGCTCTTGTCATATAGCGCACCCACTTCACACTCGAGTAGTTGCTCTTTTCGAACACTTTCAGGTACCTCACCAGGAGGCCGGAGCTGGTGAACATGAGAAGGCTGAAGTTCAGGCTCAGCGGGGGGCGGCTCCAGGCCTTCTGGTTGGTCATGCTCGTCAACTCGGCCTCGGCACTCAGCACGAACTCGCTCTGGCCCGTGAAGCGACCAATCTTCCAGACGATATTGTTCTCCGACGGCTCGTACTTGGCCTTGCCCTGGGTGCAGCGCTCCGTGATTCTCGCCGTGTTGAGCGGCGTCGGGATGCGGACGACGACATTGGTAGCGAAGAGCTTGGACCCGAAATTCGCCCGAACGCCGATGCTGTACTCGACTTTCGTCTTGCCAACCTCGTTGACGATGGCGTGGACCTTGAACGGGAGGTTGACGTTCTCGGTGGCGCGGTAGCGCATGAGCTCGAACTCTCCGTCCGGCGGCACGAAGCTGATGATGCGGTCGCTGTCGAACTTGCCGAGCTTCACGCACTGGTGGAACTGGCAGTCCTCCAGCGTGACGCTCCCCGCAGCGGCCTTGGTCGCCTTGCTCCCCATCCTGTTGCCGCTCGGGAGGCTGAGCTGGCCGTCGTTGTCGAGCAACAGGCGGTCATTCAGGCCGAACTTGCACTCGGGGGTCCCGCTGAGGTAGGCGCGCATGATGATCTGGCCCGTGACGTCGGCGCGCAGCACGGCGCCCGTCGCGCTCATGAGCAGGTTTACATCCTCAATGACATCGACGAAGGCCTCGTTCTTGCGGTACTTGACGTCAGCCTTCCGCCAGGACAGCGCGCCCGTCGCCTGCATGGTGATCTTGGCTGAGTCCTCGACGGCGCGCTCCGACTTGACGCCCTCGGTCGTGATGTACATCTTCAGCGTATCGGTCTCGGTGTTCTGGGGGTAGCCGAAGTCGATGATCTCTGGACACATAGGGGTCGTCAGCGGAAACCTCGGAGGCAGGAGGAGCAAGAGCCGGGGACAGGAGGGAAGGAAAGCAGGGGGGGGCAACCACAAACCGTCCAGAAGCTCGTAAACCAGGACAAAGTTGTTCTTAACGGCTTCCTCGTCGAACTTGCCGAAGTAGCCCCGGCCGAGCTGGATCAGGCGATACAGGAACTCGAAGACGAGGGCGGCATTGGCGTTGCTCTTAGTGATGGCCACTAGGTAGATGTTCTCGTGCTTGACATGGCTGAAGGTGGTGCTGCCGAGCGTGAGGATGGGCGAGCGGACCTGGGCATTGCTGATGACCTGGATGCGGAAGACATCGGCGAGTCGCGGGCGGCAGTCGTTGCGGAAGGCCCTGAAGATCAGGTTCTCGCCCTTCTGGTTGAAGATGAGAATTCCCGACAGCATCGTGGGCGCAGCGGGAAGGGAAGAAAAAAGAAAGGAAAGGAGCGGGTGCAAGCAGACAGAATGCCCGGATGGATGGATGCGCAACGCAATCCAGCGACCAGTGAGGAAAGGCACGGAGGCACGCAATAGCGTTAAGCTAACGTACTGTGAAGCTGGGGACCCAGCCAGTTGGCCACAGCTGGCCAGGGTCCCACGGTTGGCGCAGCCAGGCACCGTAAAAACGCGGCAAGGGGGAGCAGCTGCGGGGTGTTTTCACCATCACCACTACATAAACGCCAACAACGTCTGCTGGTAAACGATGTTCAGGGCGTTGAATGAGCCTGCCCATTCTGCACGAACGAAAAGACATCTGTTCATACACTGCCTTATCTACGGAGTACCCGACTATGCATTTTCTCGCTTTTGCCACCGCCATGGTCGACACTCGAGACGACAGTGTGGGACGCGATGTTAAGAAGGCTCGCCAAAAGAAATTGAAATGAACACACAGAACCCATTCTGTTGTCTGGAGGTCGAATAACGCCGGCGCTCTATGCAATCTGTTCTCTCCTATTTTTTTCACCCCGAGTCTCTCTGAGCCCAGCGATTCCCCCCCCTTCAACCGACGACTAGAAAATCACCACTCACGCCGCCGCTTCCCAAGTCTCAGGCTCAGACCTCACCGCCAGACTCTGAGGCATTCTCGGCGTGGCCCCCCTTCGCCGAAACGTGGCGCTTCTTCAGCACGGCCGCCTGCTGGCTCACAAAGGTCGCCTCGACCTTGTGCGCGACGGCCTCCCGGATCTTGGCTTCGCTCCGGCTCATCCACACGGGCCAGCCCGAGCTGGAGAGCGGCCACATGACCCGGTTGTCGAGCGAGTCCATCCATTCGCGGCTCTGCGGCTTGGGACGGCTCGCGATGACGTCCATCTCGGCCGCGATCTGCGCGCAGTACGCCTCGAGCGGCAGGTCGTTGACGTCGTGCCCGAACGGGTTCTCGATCTCGCGGCCGATGAACAGGATGCCCAGGATGATGTAGGCTGCCACCACCGTGGCCGGGATCGTCATCCACTCCAGCTTCTGGAGCAGCTGGAACGGCAGCACGAGCGTGTACACCCACGTGATCTGCGCGATGGCGATCGAGTAGGCGATGGGCAGCGGCGTGTTGAGCACGCGCTCCGTCCCGACCAGCACGTCGTTGAGCGTGGCGATGTTGTTGTAGGCAATTGTCTGGTGCATGGCCACGGGCAGCCGGCCCGAAAGCGCGAGCTCGTCCGTGTAGCTGCCCAGGTACGAGAGGATCTCGAGCGGCAGGTTGCCGACCGGCCGGCCGGCCCTCTTCATCGCCTTGCGCGGGTTGCTCTCGGCGAAGGAGACGCCCAGGTACTCGCCCACGCTCTTCCCGATCCCCCTCTTCTTCTGCGCCCGCTCGGTGTTCTCGTGGTCGTTCTGCGTGGCCGTCTGGGCGAAGGTGTCGAGGTGGCTGACGAGGCCCGAGATGTCGTCGTAGCTGGTGTAGGGCTCGAACCGGAGCCGGTGCTTCAGCGCGACGGCGAACGCCACGATCAGGTTCATGGCCGTCAGCTTCTCGAGCGTCTCCCGCTTTCTCGCCTCCGCCCTCTTCTCCTCGGGCACGTCTTTCCGCTCGCCGCTGTGCACCCAGTAGATGCGGCCGAGGTTCTGACTCGCCAGGATCAACTGTGCCCAGTACCGACGTCCCTCCGCGTAGCGCTCGTATGCCGTGGAGCTGCGGAAGGACAGGCCCAGACCGACAACAAAACCGAGCACGGTGAGCAGGACACTGTCAACGAACACTGCCGGACAGATCGCACGTTAGACTATACCGAGAACAAACAAGGGACGGTGGGGAGAGGGGTAAGCTGGGCTCGGGCTGTTGCGGGCAGCGACGTACGTGGTTTTACCAGCTTGCTGATGCAAGTGAAAACCGAGGCCCACGCGGCCACCGCGGTGAGTGGGAGAATCAGCTTGGGCAGGATGCTGCCGTGCATGCGGAGGAAAATTGGCCATTTCGAGTGCTTTTGAGTATCGCGAGGGCCCGTCTGTGGTCCCGGTCAGTGTGAAGAGCTCAGCGCAGCGGCCCGGAGGTGACGGGCAGGTCACGTACGAAGTAGTCGTCGATATCCAACGAGGTGTTGTGGCGGCTGAAAGGGTTGGGTGTATAGAGACGAGGTGAGGTCAGGGACTCAGGTACCGGACTGTTGGTCACGTTGCCATTGAACTTGGGGTTCAGCTCGGTATTGACTGGGAGCGTCTCGCCGCGGCTGTGGCCGTTCCCATAACTGTGAGCGGCAATCGATGGAACTGGAGCCGCGGGAGCTACCGTCTCGGCGTGGCCGTCGTCCGCCATGGTTCGTGTCCAACTTACTCTGTTGCGGCCGCCTCGTGAAGAGTTCGGTGGAGCCAAGAGCTTGCTGGAAACTCACGCAGCTGGGAAGGGCGCAAGGAGGAAAGGTGTTTGCTGTGCAAGAACCCGACACTCCAGTTTGAAAAGCCAAGCGATGGCTTTGAGATGAAGCGGCTGGGAGTTGTCGACATCAAAAGGGAAGCAAGGTGAGCGTGAAGGGGAAGGAGGTTCATGCTCAAGAATCCTTTGCATCCGCGCCTCCACCCCTGCCCCTGCCCCTGAAGTCAACAGGGGTCCCCTCCAGCGTGGCATTGCCAAGGGGTAGAGAAGTGCTGCGCCTGGGTTCTGGACCTTCTGAAACGATGCGCTGTCCAACCGTCCACTGGCTGCAGCCCTGCCCAATGTGTCAGAAACTAACGCGGGCCATGCTGCGGCGCAAGGCGCCAAATCTGGAACCTGCACCCGTGCATGGTATGAAGTGTGCTGGAAAAAAAAGGAGCATGCTCGCGAGCAGGCACCAGCCATTAATTACATTAGTTACTGCTTATGGAGTTTACAGATGGGTTTTTGCACGATACCAGCCGTGCTCTTTTTGCAGCCCCATGTCCCCGTCTCCATGTGTACTTGATATGGCGTCGTGTGTAAGTGAGACATGCATGTCACCAGCTCCCTTCCACGTAGGGTACCTCGGGCAAGTCTCTGTTGAATCAATCATCTTTTGTGGCCCTTGATGGCCAGTGGACAACCTGTTGAACCAGGCGTCACCGAGAAGGGTCCAGCGGCTCCCTCATCTCGCCCCCGTGATGGCTTCGTATTCTGTCGCCGAAAGTTGAATTAGCAGTTACCCATGTGGGGTCGGCCCACAGTGCTCTCAAATTCAGCTCCTGGCACGGGCACCCGCTGCTCTCCCGGGATCCCGGATATTGCCAGTCACAACCCATCGGAGTCAAGCCGCCTGTTTCTTGTCTTTCGGCCGACCTAGGGACCCGAAGCATGCAGTGTTCAGACGGGTACCTATCGAGTTCGCCTGCCGTATCAGCCATCCGCAGCAAGCCCGAGGTACCAGTATATAGCACACGGTTTGACAATCGCGCGATGGTGCCAGTGAATGGCGGTTCCGCACAACCTTGTCCCCAGCTGTATGCGGGAGTCGAGTCAAGAGCTCCGTATGGAAACTACTTACCTGGCTTGCGTGGGCTGCCACTCTCCTGAGCGAATGTAGCTTCTGCCGGTGTCTGAGCCGCACTTTGTCGTGGCGTTCTTCATTGCAGCCGCTGAGTAACCTCGAAAGGACTGTCTACACTAGATATTGGACCCAGGGTATGCCTAATTAGATCATCGCAAGGCAATGATAAGCGGGTTGGCACGTGGTTGGGCTCAGGTACCCAAACTCAGATATCTACCTACTCCTGCTTCCTGTGCCCATGTGCAAACACTACGTTGTCCAGTGGCTGCCAATGCTGGCAGACACTGGAGATCACCCTTACTGGTGAGTGTGCCTGGGCGCCGTGAGCAACGGACCCCGGAATGGATCTGATCATGAGAGACAGTCAGTGAGCGGACAATGACACCATTGCTGCCAACTCCATATTTCCGGTGATCGTGTTCGATTGGCACTTACATGCCACGGGCCAACAGCTAGATCACGTTGTACTGTCGAAGGACGCTTGAATGGAATGGGAAAAGGGCTCGCAGACACTGACGTCGATCGGCCAGCTGCGTCAACATACCTATTTGACACGGCACACCACTCGAGTGCTTGCAAACAGGCGGAGACTACATGACAGATCCCTCCACGACACCTCAGTTGGATTGTATTGTCAGACCAGAGAGGTGCACACAATTCATGCATTGGACAGCTGCCTGCTCCCCATGAGATATCTAGAGCGCGCTTGAGGTCTTTCGCTTATTCCTCGTGTTCTGCAGCAAATATCATAGTCATGGCCAGCATGTAGATCCCGGGGCGCGAGCCCATTGACATCAACCCTGTTGTGCCACGTCCGCGGCTGCGAGTTTACATTAGGTTGACCTTAGCTTCAGATTTTCTTGTCCTTCATGCTGTTCTGCTATTCTCACTAGTTATAGGTAAAATCCTGAAACCACTCCTATCCCATGGATCACGGAAAACGC
This sequence comes from Chaetomiaceae sp. R4402, assembly GCA_023628555.1. Lineage (NCBI taxonomy): Eukaryota > Fungi > Ascomycota > Sordariomycetes > Sordariales > Chaetomiaceae > Chaetomiaceae sp. R4402. Next base: position 23,301 of record JAMAKO010000115.1, read on the forward strand.
GCTAGAGATCCCGCAGTTACGGCTCCACGTCCAGCTCCTCATAATACCTATAGATGCCGTTGGAATACTTTTGCCTCCGCGGGCTCTCCAGATAGGCCTTGATCTTGGGCCGTTCAGACACCGCCCGGTGAAGCGCAAAGACTCTGCCGTGCTTGCCCTCCCGCTCCAATTTTGCCACGGCCTTTGGGAACATAAAGCTGACGCCATCCAGACACTGCACAATATGTCAGAGATATGTCCCAGGACTACCGAGTATAGAGGGTTGAAAGACAGGGCGGCATACCTGGAACAGCACCAGATCTGCAAAAGTGAGCCGCCCGCCATAGAGCCACGGGCCGTCGCCGCTTGCCTTGGATTTGAGTACGCGCTCAAAGTACGACATGAACTTGGGCAACCGGGTCTTGACGTAGTCTTCGGACTTCCTCTTGGCCTCGTCCTTTTGGTCCTCGTAGTAAAGTCCCGTGGCAACCGGGTGGTGGCAGTCGTGCGGTTCATTGCTGAGCCCGTCCAATGCCGTGAGCGTCAGTGCATTGACCCTGTATAGCCCATCGGGGTCCGTGTCGGTGTCCGGCACCAGGCCCAGACGGCTGCCCAGGTATAGGAGGATGTTCGGAGTTTGGCTGATGACGAGATCCCCATGCTTCAGGATCGGCGGCGCGCATGGCGGGGCGTTGACGCCGTCGTCGGAAGCCTTGCCCTGGACGTAGGAGAGCACCTCGTCTATACCGCCCTCGGCGAAGGCAGTGTCGGTGTAGTCGGCCCCGGCTTCTTCCAGCGCGAGACGGACATGTTCTCCGCGTCCCGGCAGGCCGGGCCAGTAGATCAGATGGTAGGGCACATCCTTGGCGGACTTCTGCCGCTTGGCCGAGGTTTCGGTAGTCATGGTACGAGTCGGGTGGTGTCTCAAACTTGGGATAGGCACTATAACCGGGACTTGGGAGGTGCGCCGACCTCTAAGGAAGTCTCCAGGCGTGAATGACAGGCGCTGACAGGTACGGTGCGGGGAAGGCCGGGCGCAGTGTCCTCTGCTTATTAATGACGTCGGTAGACCCCAGCTCCAGGGCATGGGGACATGTGGCCTTTGTTGTCCACCGGTAAGTTTTGGTGGTGCCCGAAATTCGCATAGAATGCCAGAAAGAAACAGGAACAGAAGGGAATGGAAGTATGAGCGGGATCAAAAGAAAGGAAGACTCTATAGAAGAGAAACGAACAAGAAAGCGAACAGCCAAGGAAGCAGATATACTCAATATTTTATCTGAAGTCTCACTCTCCCCTCCTACGTTCCAGATCATCTGCTCCGAATTTGATTCGAGATTGGCTTCCTCCCATTGACATTACACCACTAGTGTTTGCATTTCTCTGAAGACAACAAGGCTTTACTGCTTCCCCACGGCCGCCTGAACCAGCTCCCAGCATTCTGCAGGGTCTTCAAAAACATGCCACATATCCCTAGATAGTCACGAGTCAGCATCGCTACCCCCCTTCTTCGCGATTGACGGCGGTTCTTAGCACTCACCGAGGTACGCCGGTGAAAGCTTTCTCAAACCTCTCCGGCTCATTCTTCTCCTTTATGCCAACCGCCGCGATGTCGGTCACCTTTCTGATGAGTATGAGATGGATCCACCCCGGGAAGGCTCTGAATGCGTTGCCTATAGACAATCAGCTGATGCATGTACCAAGCAGACAAGCGGTGCAGCGAGCCACTTACCGTACGCTTCTGGGTCACTCTGCGTCGAGTCCCCGATACATATCAGCTTGCGCTTGGGGAGCCAGCTATGAATTTTCCTGATTCGGTCGGTCTTGTACTTCTCTGTCCCCAGCGTCAGGTTTGAAAGCAAGCCGGATACCGTCATCCAGCTGGAATCCCGGAGGATAAGCTGCCCGTGTGGGTAGTGGGCGTCCCTGAACCCCCGCAGAAACGGGTACAGGTTGTACGGGGAGGCCGAGAGATAGAAGAAGGGCGCTTTCGGCGTGATGAGGTTTCTAATGTTGGAATAGAGTTCGGGCATGCCCTTGATAGGCATCGGCTCGGACTAGGCACGCATGAGCAAACCGGGTATGAGCACACCTTCCCATGGTGACTCGGGAAGGACAACTGATACTCACCACAAAGGTTGACCGCAGAATCCCCACAGGATCGCTCGTCTGAGTGACCTTGATAGTATCGTCGATGTCTGCCCGCAAGAGCGGTGGTCAGAAAAATCCGCACGTCACACGATCAGGGGCAACACACCAGAAATGACCGCCCATCCCTCCGGTTCAGCAAACAGCGTCTTCATTTCAAGCATTCCTCCCACGCCCACCGGCACGTCCGCAGTCGTTACAGCCACAGAGCCGATGGGTAGTGGCTCGGGAATGACCTTGATGTCGCTGCTTATGCCGTTTCTTCCACCAGGCCCCAGCTTCAGGTGCGTCGACCCATCAACCTTGACCCTGATCTGCCTACCGGGCAGTATTGTCATAACAAAGGGCGCGATGCGCTGCTCGATGGTCTTCTCCTCCTCGTCACCTTTCGACAACCCGACCTTGTCTGCAATCTCACCCACAAGATCAAGCACCTTTGCCGAGGCCTGCTTGTCGAACGCTGCAGCCACGAACTCGGCCTGCCAGGTCCCTTTGGCATCGCGGAATGCAGTGTTGTCCAGGAGCCAGACAATGTCATTGCCCGAGACCCCTTTTGGGAGCGGGTTGTTGGGCCCGAGGTAGGAAAGCAGATGCGTGAGCCTGTGCTCCTTGCGGGAAGCCTGGGACTGGTCTGTCGAGACGCTGGAGAGAGAGGACTCGGTGTCTTCGAAGTGGCCTATGCTCCTGGTCCGGCTTTCCAGCCCGTCCGTCGTGGTGCGGCGCGGGTTGGGCGGCATGGCGCCAAGATGTCAGTGGGCCTGAACAGAGTTGAACGACGCGGGGAGGCAACTTGAAGCAAAAAGGCCGCTATATCTAAGGCAGGTAGGTATTTTCTACAGACCGACTTCGAATATCTGGGACGAGAAAGGATCACAGCAACGAGCTAGCGACCGGCCATAGCTATCGGTGCATGACGAAACCTGTTGGGGTCAAGCGAATCTATTTATGCGCCTCCAACCTACTGACCTAACTGAACAAGCGCAGCGGCGCGGTCCAAGGCTGCGTGCTGGCTGGCGGCTGACCTACCAAAAGCGCTCCAGCGACTCCGCCGCATGACGGGTACTGCTGACCAACAAGGCACCCTTGCCCCTTGCTGCCAACCCGTTCGAGCCCCTGTGGTTTGGGCGCCCGCCATGATGGGTGCCTGCCAAGATCGTCGCCCTGCATGTGCTCGGCCACTGCTGTCTGCGCCTGACATGCTGACAACGCATGCTCTCTGCCCCACACTCTTCACTGACATGCACAGTCGGTACAGCACGGAATACTGCCATGTTTCAGACCCGAAGGCAGCTAGCTCTGGGCAGTTTCCGCTCACCTCAGCTCAATGCAAACTTCCATTTGTCTGACGTAAGGGAGCACTGCAGCTTTCTTCGTACAGTACCTACCTTACACTAGGTGCCGTGACCTACCCTATCACCTGCCGTCCCAGCTCGCTTTTCACTCGGATCTTCAGGTTGCTATCGCAATCTCCGAGTCGCTTTCACGGCTTATTCTCGCTTCTTTCATACTCAACCAACTGATTCCCAGCTGGTCAAGGTACTCTCCGGTCTTGAATGGACTGGATAGGATGGATGCATCCATATACACGGAATCCCATCATTACAGAGGGCCGGAGTGCCGTGGCGCCTTGATCTCAAAAGGGCTCCCTGTCATCTTCCTCCTCTGTGATTCAAACCAGCAAGGGGATACTCCAGGGCGGTGTGTGATCAAAACAGCAACTCCGTCAAATTGTCCACCACCACCAGAAATACTGCAGGCCCTCTGGCAGCGTAAATCCCATCTCCAGCTGCACGGGCCCAAGGACGCAGGCCAGCATGTCTGTTTGTGACCTGCCTCGAAAGCTGCAATCACGGCCTTTACACCGCAAAGGTCACAACGTTGAGCGCGCCCTTGTGGTATTAAACCAGCTATGCGCTGATCACCCATGGGCCATCACCTGCTTGCTGTCCCGCTTCGTTGTACTTGTCCCTCCGCCTCCATCCTCGCTTCAGTCCATGATCTGCCAGTTTCGGATTCTCAGGAAGCGTGCAAGTGCTTACCAACAGGTCATACCGCTGCCAGACCTGGAGCATCTCCCGTATCACGCTCTCAGTAGGCCGGGCGTGGTCCTTCTCGGTTTGTTGCAGAATCGCGAGTATCGCATCTTGATCCTCGACCCTGCGGAAATAGGCACCAACTGTGCTAGTGTCAGCCGCATGATTCAAGTTCTTGACGCTGGATGGGAAGAGGGAATGCCAACTGACACGCCGAGATGGCCATGCAGGTCGTAAATATGCCAGGCGGAGTCCATTTGTTCCCAACCCCTATGCCACAGATCTCACGGAGTGTCTCTCGAATGCTTTCCTGCATTACGTGTCGTGTGAGAAACCCACGACCGGCCGTTTTGAATGAAGGAACAAGTGGAGCGAAGCGAACCTGGACTGCACTTCTCTCATCGGCCGTGGCCCGGATGCCAGACCTAATGCGATGGTCTAATAAGAAAAGCTTCGCAAGTAGGTGATGTTGGACACCGATTACTACGGTACCCAAGGGTTCAGCGTGTGATTCAACTCCTCCGAGAACTGTCAGAATGCCCTGGCTTGCTCACCTTGACAACTTTGATGATACCAGATTTCGGGGAAAACAGCTGAGTGCTGGTGCTGACGAAAGATGGGAGTGTAAGACTGCGGCAGATTTTCGGTCCAGTCCTGATTCCACTGGACCAAATCTTCCCATCTGCCGGGATCCCCGCGGTCGGGCTCGAAGCAATAGTTCAGCACGTCAGCGCAATGCACTATTGCGCGGTTCGCCCAAGTGTAATCATCGGTCGGTCTGAGGGATCTATCGACCAGGTCGGGGTGGTCGAGATTCAAGTGCACCGGTTGTCGCTTGATGACGGCGCTGTATATCTCCTGACGCAGGGCGACCCAGAATGAGGCTGCCCCCACCGTTCCAGGCTCCAGACATTCCGTTTCGACGAAGCGATACATGCCCGGGAGGTGGCCCTGGTCAGCAGCTAGGCTAGCCGTGTCAACGGGCAGCGCGGCTTTTTTTTTGAACCTTCGGTCAGTCTACCCCAGTCGCATGATGAACGCAGGCAGATGGAGCGGCCCACCGTTCATTTCTTCCATCACCTGAAGAATGATGGCAGCAGCAAAGAGATGCTCGGTCCAGCTTGACCGGTATCGGTCATCCTGCAGCACACAATTGATGAGCTTGATGCAGGCGTAGTTGTATTCGCCCGCGAGTTCGTGGTAGTGCCATTTCTGGTCGTCGCTGCGTGTCTGGCTCAGGTGGCGCGCCGATAGCGCAAGCATTGCGTTCAGCAGAATCGGACTGTCCTTTGCACGATGGGGCACAATCGTCTCAAAGGTGTCTGGTGTGCGGTCCGTGTCAGTCACCGTCTGAGTTCGGTGTCTGGGCTTTTACACAGGGAGCGGACAACGCAAGTCATCACGTACGGTTCGGGTCGCACAGGTCAAGCTAAAGCGAGAGAGGTCAGCGGGACATCCTGCGCCGAGACCATGTCCGGGGCGGCGGGAGACCTTACCCATACGGCCAGCTTCTGGACAAAATGACGGAAAAGACGCGCTTCGTCTTCGTCGTCGAGAGGCCATTTCGATGGGCCAAGAGGTGGTGGAGAGTCGAGGACAGAAGATATCATCATCCGCCGCAAGCGGGTCGGGGAGGATGCGGGCTGCAAGGGAGGCAGACCTGCGGTCGAATGGGAGATCGTCTTGTGGGACGGAGGAGGTCCCGAGACAATGACGGGGGAAAGACGGCCATCTTCAAACTCATCAGGCCCGCTCTCTGGACTGGAGGCGTCGTTGGCGGCAGCCTGGGACTCATCGATAAACACAACTGTGCGCGATGTTCCCTGTCAGATGTCGGTCACCTTGGAAAATCGGACCAGGTAAAGGAAGGACAAGAGATAGGAAGAAAATACCAACGTCTCCGTGGCGTCTTAGTCCACTTCTGGGAACTGGTGAATCTGTATTTCTCTGTAGCAGGACGTGAGCAGGTGTTACATCAGTCACTATGGCCCGGGCACACTGGCACTGACTCTCCCGGATTTTGAGTCCCGGTGGGGAGCAGACCTCTCCGGAGGTCATGCAACGACCGCACGTTGGTGTCACTCTGTCGCCTACCGCACCGTAGCGTCCAAGATTAGCAGCGGTAGGGGAGGTTGGTTTCCGTCTCGAGGGGTGGGATGCGGGAATAAGGTAGGTAGTAGGCACTCACAGCGCAGATGGAGCTCCCGGCACCGAACACTAGATGCCCGCATAAAGCAAGATAGCCGTCAGCGAGGCCAAGTTTTCGACGAGGCACAAACGAGCCCGGGCCGTGCCGAAGGGGGGCGAACTCACCATCCAAACTTTGCCAGTTTCCGGGGAGGTGGGCCCGCAACGGACGCGGTCGGAGACATTGGCAGCCGGCTCCCTCCTTGTCAATGACCGTCTGGCATCAACAACAACCTGAGGGCCAGGCTGAGTTCCTGATTGTGCAACCTCGAGAAAGAGAGCGGCTGGCTTCCTTCCCCGCCACACCGTGCCCAGTGTCTGGCCGGAGGAAATTGCGACGGAACCGCCTCGATAGGCAAAAGTCCCGGCGCCGGCCCCGCTTGCTCTGGTTCCAAGTTCCCGTCGGCCTCGGCAAGGTTGACCTGCCTCTGACCCACCCCAGTACAAGAATCTCCGGCCTCCCCCTTAGGTTCCCCCGCGATGGCTAGGAAGGTACCGTAGCGCGCCTGCACCCCGCGCACGAAGCGGGGAAGCTGTCGGCAGCCGGACTGGAGCGTCGCACTGACAGATGCGCCGTACTGTTCACGGTATCCGCAGTGTGTTCGTTGAGACAGAATCTCCTCCTCCATGGCTTAAGCGCATCGTCAAAACTGCACGTCCAGGGTAGGTAAGGTACTTGGCAGGAAGTGCGGGGGAGTCCAGAGCGCTGTCGGCGGGCAGCTTCCATTCCACCTTCCAGCGGATACCGACGGCCCTTCCCATCCTCGTTTCCCCCTCCCGCCAGGATGCCCGGGGTGCACCTTCCCTTTCCGTCGCGCGACCCAGACCTCAGCGGGCAGCACTGGCACCCGTCGAGACTTCCAGGTTGCATGCCCGCTTGGAATCCCGTCACTGCAGTCGACACCGTCCGACAGTACTGCGGTATACCGTCACCTCGCATCCATACGGTGTCATTTGTATGTGTGGCATCAACGCATGTAAGGTTGTGGTACCTATCATCAGTCATGGAACGCTCGCTCTGGTTCATGAACGAACGAACGAACGAAAGTGACCACAGGGGTGACAGGGACATGCAACTTTCCAGGCCTGCCTGGATCGGCACACGTCTTCACCGGTGCGCGCTCACTGCGGTGTCATCCGATATTTCAACGTCCCCGTACCCCACCATCTACTCCACCGTGTTCCTGTCTACTGAATTCCCGGGCCACGCAATTGGCCGACCGTGCAAGAACATCGGGCCGTTCGAGAATTATCTCTTCCCCCCAGTGCCTGGCGGGATGGGCCTGCGACGGGGGTTTTGTTCTTAAAACCCCAGTTTTCCGATTGACTTCCCCGGATTTTGGTCGGTGAATGGGTGTGATCGGGTGTGAGTGAGGCCAGAACCAGATACTTACCTACTTGTGAGGCACCACCTACTTGAGGTTCGGTGCTCTCGCTGGCGCCCCTTCCCGCCGCAGTCGGCCCATCGAGTACAAGGAAGACCAGAGTGCCCCGGCGCGCGTTGACACTGTTCTCGTCGGCAAAGGACATCTCGAACCGGAGCCAACATGGCGTCCACTGAGGTCGGCGAGGGCGCTGCGCCCCCGGCCACTGCTCCAGCAGATGTCGAAAAGAGGCCGCAGCCCGCCGACACCCTCGACCAGGACCAGGACCAGACCGCGCGCATGAAAGCCACAGATCGTGTGATTCAGAGCGCCAAGACGGCCACGGAGAAGGAGCAGAACATGACCCTCCTGGAGGGCATACGGCTGTATCCCAAGGCGATCGCCTGGAGCGCCCTCATCTCGACGTGCATCGTCATGGAGGGATACGACGTCTGCCTGATCAACAACTTTTGTGGGTGCTTGCCGTCCCTTTCTGCCTCGGATGCTTCGTCTTTCTTGCTGCCACTGCTCTGGTCTCCCGGGACGGCAGAAGGCTAACTGAAAGCTGCAAGATGCATTCCCCCAGTTCAACCGAAAGTACGGCGAGCCCCTGGCAAATGGAGACTGGGAGGTGACGGCGCCATGGCAAGCCGGGCTCAGCAATGTAAGTCCGAGTCATTCTACTCAGATTGCCGAATGGGATCGGGTGGCGTGGCAAGCGCGGCACGGCACGGCGCGAGCCGCCCGGGGCGGTCTCCGGCTTGTTCTCAACTGGGCTCCGAGATTCGAATGGGCACGCAAAATGCAAACTGACACACGAAAACCGCCTAGGGTGCCAACGTCGGCGAGCTCATTGGCCTCCTTATCAACGGCTGGGTCTCGGAGCGTTTCGGATACCGCTGGACTGTCATCGTGTGCCTGATGCTCATCAATGCCTGGACCGCGCTGTTCTTCACGGCCCAAAATGTCCAGACGCTGTTGGCAGCCGAGATTCTCTGTGGAATTGTATGTTTTACTCATCTTTCGCTCTCCGCATCTCCTGCGACCGGTCAACATGCTGAAGACTGACTGCAATGTCCTTTTCGTGTAGCCGTGGGGCGTCTTTCAGACACTCACCATCACGTACGCTTCTGAGGTCTGCCCCGTGGCTATGCGGGGCTACTTGACAACCTACGTAAACTTCTGTTGGGGAGTCGGCCAACTCATCGGGATCGGCGTCATCATGTCCATGCTGGACCGTGAGGACGAATGGGCCTACCGGATCCCCTACGCGCTGCAGTGGATGTGGCCCCTCCCGCTCGCCATCGGCATCTTCTTTGCGCCCGAATCTCCGTGGTGGCTGGTCCGCAAAGGGAAGCTAGACAAGGCCAAGAAAGCTTTATTGCGCCTAACCAGCATCAACCGGAATTCCGGGTTTGACCCGGATGAGACGGTGGACATGATGGTCCACACCACTGCGCTGGAGGAAAAGACGACCAGCGGTGCGAGCTACTTGGATTGCTTCAAAGGTCACGACTTGAGGAGGACAGAGGTGAGCTTGATTTTATCCTTGTGAGGCACGCATCGCATCGAGAAGCGCCCGTGACTGACGCGAGTCTCCCAAGATTGTCTGCATGGTCTGGGCCATCCAGAACCTGAGCGGCAACTCCTTTTCCAACTACTCGACATATTTTCTAAAACAGGCCGGGCTCGATCCGAACAGCGCATACGGCTTTGCCCTGGGCCAGTATGGGATGAACATGGTCGGCGTCTTCGGGGCCTGGTTCCTCATGAGTCGCGGCATTGGCCGCCGCGCTCTCTATCTTTATGGCCTTTGCGGCCTGTGCGCGATGCTTCTAATTCTCGGCTTCCTTGGTCTCGTTCCCGAGTCGCACCGGAGAGAAGGGTCTATCGCCACCGGCAGCATCATGCTCGGCTGGGCCTTGACGTACCAGCTGACAGTAGGAACTGTCTGTTACTCGCTTGTCGGCGAGATCTCGACGCGGAGATTGCAAGTCAAAACGGTGGCGCTCGGGCGTGTCTTATAGTGCGTCCTCTCCTTCGTGGTATCTGGCACCGTGCCGGGATCTCATCGTGGGCGCTGCTAACTCCCTTGCAGCATTATTGTTGGCATCATTTGCAGTGTTCTCACCCCCTATATGCTGAACCCGGGAGCATGGGACTGGAGGAATTATGCAGGGTTCTTTTGGGTTCGTCACCCCCCTGTTCTTCGCATGAGCCCCCAATTGCTTGTTTTCAAGATAATGCTGACTCTGTCTCATCACAGGGTGGCATCTGTTTCCTGTGCATCGTCTACACCTACTTCCGCGTGCCGGAGCCATCCGGGCGGTCGTTTGCCGAGCTGGATTTGCTCTTCCAGAAGGGTGTCAGCGCTCGCAAGTTTGCCGAGACACAGGTGAACGTGTTTGAGGAGGATATTGACGGCGATGTCATGGCTAACTACCACAAGCATTCCAAGGTTACGGGCGTGGAATATGAGTAACTGGGGTCAATATATACAGTCACTTTTTGTTCTTCCCGCCATCTCTGTACATGGCCGTGGATGGAGTCCCGCGGCTTCTGAGTAAGTGGACAGCATCCAAGGCCGCAGCATTTCTTGACATGGCAGCTCGTCCATGAACTTGGCACGTAGTGGCAGACTTGCCCCCCCTTGGTTAGGGGAGGTGACCGTCACGCAGCCCAAGGTGGAGACGGAACGGCGGCTGCTCAACCGCACGATTTAGCGGCCCTTGCTTGGCAAAGATGCAAAGCGCAAGCTGGGTAGATGTCTGTGCAAGAGCTGGCGATTGCCTCCTGGAGAACACCGCTGGGAAGGAGGTAAGCCACGGCTTGAATCTTGCAGGCCGGGGAGTCGTTGAGCAACACAGACTCGAACCGCCTTGGTCACACCAGATTGTATATCTTTGAGTAGCTGCTGCTGCTGCTCAAGTGGCAGCGGTCCAGTGTGTAACTACCGATTGACGACTGCGACTTCGGTTCAACGGCCATTGCATTGTTTCGTACCTTGAGCTTCGAAAGTATGACATGCTGTACATGTAAACCCACCGAGTGACCACGACTGCAGCGCCTACGTGTTTCTGTAATTACATACCTACTGTCGGAATAGGCAGGTGACGCTAGCTGCTGCCCCAGATTGTGACGTCGTTGAAGCTACCCCTTTGGCGCACGTGTGCCCTCCCTCTACCTTCTCCAAACCGCCCAGACTTTCTCACCACACAATCCAAGTAATACCTCTCTCTATTTTGTCTCTGGCGGTGCAAACAGCTCCCACTTCGGAGAGATAAGGCTTCTTCTGCCTCTTGACTCGGCGGATCCGATTCGTTATTTGGTGCAGAAACCAACCCCCTGCATTCGTTTGTGCCACTTGCCAGCTCAAAGGCGCCCCACGCCTCGCACGGCCAACGCTCGCTTAGCCGAGCGATCAACAACCCCGCCCGTCCTCACTTCACGGCCAGCACCTCGAAATCTCGAACCTTCTCAACCCTCGCTCGCCCATCAACGTGCCAGCTGTGAAGAGAGAGAGAGAGAAAGTAAGCCGAATCCTCAACCTCGAGTACCAACACAACATGGCGACCGTCGCGACTCCAAGCCCAACGCATACGCCGCCGGGTCCAAATGTCCCGCGGCCCAAGGGTGAGTCCATCGAACTGCCCGTTCCGCTCGGGGATTAGCGAAGACCAGTTGTTCTCATCGTGTTCCTCGACGTACCAGGCATTCTGAAGAACTCGTTCCGGAGCTCCCCTCCCGTGTCACCGATTGACAGTCATGCCGCGTCGCATCCGCCGGACCACCAAACGCCCTCGTCCGACCACCCCTTGACGCCAAAGGAGGCCAAGGAGCTCACGATTGCCAACACACAGTACAATGCGGGTCATCGCCGCTCGTCGTCAGCCGCTGGCTCGCGCCCGGGCGGGTCCCGCCGGCAAAGCTCGCTGCCGCCAAACCAGCTCGGCGACGGAGACGAGGAGCAGGGCCAGCGGCTCAAGTGGGACGAGGCCAATTTGTACCTGACAGAGCAGGAGCGCACTAGCACCATGAAGATCAACGAGCCGAAGACTCCCTACGCGAAGCACTACGATCCGTCCGAGGATCCATCTGACGATGATGACGCCGGCGGCGGTAACGACGACGAAGACATGGCCGAGCCCCTGGACCCGGGCAGCATCGACATGGACCGCGTCGACGGCGTGCCGCACCAGCCGCAGCAGGCACAGCAGCGCCGCCGGCCGGGCGCGGCCGACGACGAGATCCCGCGCCTCTCGCTGGGCGAGCCAGAAGAAGAGGTGCCCGACCACGAGTTCCCGGCGTCCCCGACGGCGTCGACGTCGTCGCGGCCGCGCGCCGTCCACGTCGACAGCAACGGCAGCGGCCACGACACGGACGGCGAGGAGTACCTCGTGGGGCTGAGCGCCGAGGAGCGCGAGAAGCACCGGCGCTTCGAGGAGATGCGGAAGAAGCACTACGAGATGAGGGACGTCGCGGCCTTGCTGGGACACCCGGAACAGCTAGAAGAGGACGATGAGGACGATGATGAGGGTGACAACGGCATCCCGGCTGTGCCTCGCCTGACTAGCCGCGTGAACGGGCTATCATAGTTTTCTGTGGAAGCGAAGGGGTTCTGGGGTGTGAAGTGAGATTAGATGTGCGGGCTACGTGGTTAATGGTGAATGTCCTTCTCGAGTTTTATATTTTCTTGCCAGGGTGTTTCCTTTGTGGTGGTGAGGGGCATCGGGGAACGAACGTCAATGATATCCTTGCACTTGTGGATTGGAGGGGGCTGTAATATCTGACTGCTCATGGCACACGCCATTATTTTTAGCAGGAAGTTGAGCACGGGACTGCTTGGTATATTTGTAACCAGTCACCATCCCGCGTTTCTCTGCCAGAATGCAATTTGGTGGTTTGCCTCTACCTGGTAGAGACGGCATGAATCTCGACGCAGCTTCACACTATAACAGCCCCTTCCGAGCCAGCTCGACCTTCCTCGCCGCTTCGCCAGCCTTGAACCCACCCTTGGAGATACATATCCGCTGCCCCTCAGCCAGCTCGAACTTGTCCTCGTGCGACGGCCAGGCGCAAGGGCAATGGTGTGGGTAATGCACGCATGCTGCCAGGCAGGAGAGTAGTTGTTAGCGACAGCGGGGTAGTAGGAACCGCTCGGGGGATGAATGCGCACCTAGTGTGTCTGGGCACAGGTACTTGTCGCAATGCGAGCGCGCATAGTTGGCGCGGTAGAGAGACGAGTCGCTGGGCACGTTCTGGGGTTGCTGCCGATGATGATGATGATGCTGCTGCTGGCCACCGCCGCCAAACATCTGGTCGAAGAAGCCAAACTGTGCCGAGACGGCGCTCGTCAGGGCGAGCAGGAGCAGTGCGAACAGGCGCATTGTGTGGGGTTGGCGCTGCGGTATTCGAGGCGCTTTCAGCTTGTTTGGCCGTAATCGGGTAGGTAGCTCAGGAAGATCGTTGAACCACTCCTTCCGCTGTAAAAGTCGGGTTGCGCATTCATCAATCAAGTCAATGATGGAACTGCCATGCTGGCTTCGACCAGGGTCTGTATCTTATCGAATACCCGACGGCCCACTTGTGCACCCGCTGACTCAGCAGAAAACTTCACAGTGACAGGGCCCTGGCAGCTGCGAGCGAGCAGCGATTCCGTGTCCGTGTCTGTGTCTGTGGTCCTCGACGTGGTGGTCTCGGTCCCGGGTTCTTGAGTTCCAACTGCCTGTCCAGTCTTGCCGCCCGCGCACCCGACCCTCAATGCATCTCGCACGGCTGCGGCGGCCCTTGCAGAGGGCTGCTGCCAGTGCGGTTCTGCAGACAACAACGCGGCCGACGACGACAACGTTCACGACGACAGGCCTCGAGGAGCGCTTTGCACTGCTGCGTATTCCCGCGCCGGCGAATGCCAATGCCGCCGTTGCGGGCAGGCGCTATGCGTCCGTCAAGTCCCAGGGTGCCTACAAGCTGAAATCGAAGAAGACGATTCCCAAGAAGATGGGCGCGAAGAAGACTGGCGGTACGTGTCGAATGACGGCGCGGCGGCCAGCGAGGAGCTGGTGGACGCTGATGAGCGTCGGAGACTGTTTTGGTCTCGGTTGGCTCTTTGCCGTGCTAATCCGTTCTCCGGCATAGACCAGTATGTCATCCCCGGCAACATCATCTTCAAACAACGCGGCACCATCTGGCACCCGGGCGAGAACACCATCATGGGCCGCGACCACACGATCCACGCCGCCGTTACCGGCTACGTCAAGTACTACCGGGACCCCCTACGACACCCCAAGCGCCAGTACATCGGTGTTGTTTTCAACCGCGAGGACAAGCTCCCGTACCCTACAGGGAGCCCCCGTCGGCGCAAGCTCAACCTGGTGGCCGTGCCCCGGAAGGTCGAGGTGCCAGTTGAGGAAACCACAGCACCCAGCGGCATTCCGCTTTCGGTAACGCGACACGATCCGGTCGCAGAAATCAAGTCGTCCACATCCGCGGCAGCGCAGCAGATTTCCGCCCACCTGGAGGAGCCCGTTCCGCTGACGGACGGGAATGCCGTCGTTGCTAGCCTCGTCAAGGAGAAGCTCAGAAACAGACAGTCGAGTCAAGAGAGGCGGGAGGCACGGGTGCTTGCAGAAAAGAAGGAGCTCGAGGCGCGCAAGGCGACGCGCGTCTTCCGTCTGCAAAGCGACTACAGCTATCGCGAGACCAACTGGGAGATCGGCCGGCTCGTGGGCGATGCCGGCTCCATCCCCGGTGCCGGGAAGACCGAGTCAAGGAAGGCTAAGTTCCGACTCCGCAGGACAAAGCGCATGGTGTACTTCAGGGGCATCAAGAACCGCAAGGTCGGCAGGGCCGCCCGGCGCGAAGAGCACGCGAGGTACTTGCACGAGAAACGGATGAGGACTGCGCGGGAGAAGGCCCAGGCGGCGGCGGCGGCGGTTGTTGGGAATGGTGCTCAGGCTGCGGCTGCCACCAAGAAGGGCGAGCGGAAAGTCAAGGCCTAAACTACCTCGGGGAACGAGTGTGGCTTTGGCGCTGCTCTGCTAGCTTTTGGCATTGCTGGTCTCGCCTGTGTCGTCCGGACGATAGACCCACGGGTCCAGAGATCCTGTACAATACCCTGTTGTAAATACTTCCTGTTGTTCTCCGGTCGCTGTGGTGGCCACTCTGCGAGCGACGTGCTGGAGGTGAGTTGCTCTCGCGATGTACGAGTAGGTATGCATTTGGAGCTGTGTGTCCGTACCATTCCTGAAGTTTGTTTGCTCTCCCTTGCTTCGTGGGATTGGCGGCGACACGGCTCTGGAATGCAGGGACAAGAGCACTGGGCAGCAAACAAAACAAAGACAAGAATATTCTGGACTGTCCAGTGTTCATTCGCCATCTCTTGCAAACGAGGCAAAGCACCTGCTCTTGTGCCGCCGACCAGTACACACGGTTTCTTGGGCTGACTCGGGGGGTCCTTCCCATCTCGCCGCTGTTTGCCTCACCATTTCCCCGCCAGGATCATGGATAGCGCCGCAAAGGCCGCGGCCTACCTCGAGTGGGCTGAGCAGCAGAGCAGGTTTCACATGGGCCGTGACGACGGGGGCAGCGACAGTTCCTCCAGCCCTTTGGTCGCGAGGGCTTCTGCGGCGCATCCTGTCCAAAGGGGCCTCCCTCGCTCGCCGCGCCGGAACGGCATGGTGTTGGATGCTAACTTCCGGTCAATCTTCAGCATGAGGGCCGCATGCAGCTCTTGTCGGACAGAACACTGCAGTCATGAGCATGGCATATGTGCTGGTTGTAAGGGGAAACGGTACATATATATCTCTACTGTTGGGTTCGTGCTAACGATACTTGCAGCACGCACACCAGACAAGATGAATCGGAAACACATCGGCAGTGGCCGAGGGCTCATTCCCTCGTCGCTTTCCGGCCTGTCCTTGCAGTCAGCGAGCTCCACAACGTCCTGGCAAAGCCCTTCAAGCACCTCAAGCAAGAAGCGCAGCTTAGAGTTGCCCTTTGACGGCTCCCCTCAACCTAAACGGTGTTTGTTGGCGGACATGAATGCGACGACCGCTCCAGTCCGGTACTCCGCTCCCTGTGCTCGACCTTGCCCCGCCACCAAGAGCGGCGAGGAGCGGCGAGGAACCGGCTTCCTCAGGAGAAGCGGGGTTCCAATCCAGGCTATTCTCTCCAGGGTAGAGGATAGCGACTCAACTGTCACGTATCGCAGTTCGGGGGGAGAGGGACGGGGTGAGACACGGGGTGTCAACGCTTCGCCAGACTCTCCTTGCCCCCCTCCTCGGCCAAGTCGCAGATTGAGCATTGGACAGGCACTGCTGGGCCGTCGAGACGCAAACGGCAATAAGGGATATTCCTTCTGGCCCGTCCACTCGCCACGCGCGGTGGAAGCTCCCGTTCACCAGTCTGGTCGAGAGGACAAGGAGCAGCCCAATGGGGGAGTACCCGTTCCAGGGCCGAAGAGCGCTGCGTGCTTAGCGAGGACGAGCACGCGCAACGACGACGAATCTGCTGAGAGACGGATTATGGAGGCTGGGACGAGACGGGAGCATAGTGCCGAGGCCTCGGAGGACATAGACGGTGCACCGACAGAGGCCCTCCTGGCCCTGGAGGGCCGCCACTGGGACAAGGATCGTGTAGAAAACAGCGACGCCGGTGACGCTGACTTCCCGGACGAAAAGAAACCAATCATCATGTGTGGCCAGCGACTGTACTCGGACTGGGTTGGGAGTTGGGGTACGTTAACTGGCCCACCCCCTGTGCGGTCTTGGTCTCCATCTCACCCTCCTCTGACACAGATGGCGTCCACCGCAAGATTCCTGGGGCGGGAGCATTGTTTCCTGAGGGATACCTCCCTCGAGTCAACGACGCCGAGCCGTGGATATGTCCCGTCCGAGACTGCCGGACCGTGTTTGCCGATGCGTGGGCTTTGGGCGGACATTTTAGTGTGCGTCGACCTCCCTTTGCGTTCTTGCGGAGTCGTGTAATAGCCCTCCTCCCTGTTCCTCAAGGCTGACGCTGGTCAACGCAGGCGAGTCACCGCGCATGTCTGCTCAATGATAATCTTGACGGGACCATGACAGCAATCGGCAAGCGGAAGACAGCCGATCCCGCGTCCGGCCGGATGCCCCCTGTGGTTGTCTCTAGGAATGCGATTGACGCAGCCACTGCTCCGCCAGCAGCTGGTCCTCGGCGGCCCGGGCGGAGAAAGAAGCCCAAAACGAACAAGAGTTCGCCTTCAGACACCAGCAGGAGCTCAAGCACCATGGACACCTCAGTCCATTCCGCTACTCGGTCTCGACGCTCTGTTCCACCCTTGCTTCCTTCTGACGTTCCGGTGGATACACAGGCCGGCAACAGACCACCTCAGACGGCTCCTCCAGTCTGCTTGACAAAAGTTCCGAGCGTGTCTGATGAAAAGGACCATCTCCGCCGAACCGTGCTATGGGGGTACCTGATGATGTACCTAGCTCACGACACGCCCCTATCCGAGGATCCCTTCGTACTCGAGCTTCTTCCGCTATCCCGCCTCCGCGACCTCCCCCATCGTTGGAAGTTCCAGCTAGCTGGCGGTCACCCGACGATGAAGACACTCTGTGCAATCCTCGTGTACTTGACCGGAAGACTCGGCACGTCGCCATGTAGCGTCTGTGCCGCTTCGTCCCCTCCCAAATCAACCACTGCAGCTGCGGTTTCCGCGGTTCTGCCTTTTCCTGAATGCGTCGTTCTCCCAGCTTCTGCTTCCGTCGAACTCGTGGAGCACTTCGGTTTCCATTCCTGCTGCAACCAGTTCCACCAATCCCAGGCAGGTGCAAGACAGACATGCTACGCCTCTCGCTTTTCACTCTCGTCGTCAGATCAAGCCGACAGTTGTGTCAATGAGCGAAACACACCAGTACAATCCCGCTCGCCAGAGGGCAGAGCCGTAAGTGAAAGCGACGAGAGCGACAGCAGCGATAGCGGCGCGAGTATCTCCTTCTCCCCAGCAACAGTCCGCAGCGGCCTTGCTGGATACAAGACGGCGCTCCCCGCCCGAGTGGCGCGCAGGCCGAGGATGGTGTCCATCAGGAAAGCCGGCAGGCCAACGCCCGCCGCGAAGGCGAAGGGGCAGAGCTCCATCAGGCGACTCACCGCCCGATTGGGGGCGAAAGCGGTGCGACGCGAGGTGGCAGTCTACAGACCGAGCGAGAGTGTACTGGAAGAGGACCGAGAAGGCGAACGGAGAAGCGCGACGGACGAGGACAACCAGGGCGTCCGAAGGTCTCGCCGTCTTCGCACCCAGCAACAGGAAGGCGTGAACCCAGAGCACCGACGAGATGCCACGGCCGAGAGCGACAAGCCACGTCGAGATGGCCGCTCACCGTGCAAATCTTCCAGCCCCAAAGGGAGAGGCAGCAGAAATCGTAGTGCCAGTGCGTCTCTGCGGAGGGAGGCGATGACGGAAGCCGCGCCCTCTTTCATGGACATGATGGCCGACTGGGAAATCGCCCCAGGAAGGATATATGTCGGCTCCGGGGCCCATGGCGAGAGTGAGTGCTTTTTCTATCTGGCGCCTTTCTGTGAGCTTATCGGGATGAGAGGCGCCCGCCCGATGATCACCGCCCCCAGACGCTGCTAAGAACGACAGTCTGACGAAGAACCATAGATGTCGCCTTCTCCTCGTCCTACCTCGCCCAAGGTCGGACAGTCACCGTGTCAGACGGCACCGCGTTCCAGGTGCGGGAGATCCAGCCGGGAGACAACCTGCAGTGGGCAGCCGAGGATTCAAGACCCGCTTGTGCTCCGTCGCGCGCGGTATCGTCCGCGTCAGGCTGCCGGACGAGGAATTCCCCATCGGCCCGAACGGTATGTGGAAGGTGAGGCAGGGCACTTTCTGTACCGTGGCAAATCCTTCCTATGTAAGCGCTGTCATCCATGTGACTACCATCAGAGAAGACGGTTGAGGATGGTACGGAGATGTCACAACGCCTCGTATTTTGGGTTGTAAGCAACAGGCGCATAGCAGCTTCCTGCTTCTGCATGTGATGGATTCGGCCGCTGCTATTCCAGTCGATGTGAGCCCCTGATGTGTGCAATGACCCGGCGGCCTCGGAAACCATGAAACATTGAATTACTCCCAGTACCGAGGGGTATCAATATGCACTTAGACCCTTTGCCCGACCATTCCCCAAGCAAATGCGCCAGCCCAATGGAAACACCGTCGACGAGCTCCAACCCAGTCGCATTCTACCGTCAACGGAAGATTCTGCGTCCTCCAGTGCGAGTAGGGAATCTCTCTACTCCGCCCTGCTGCTGTTGGTGAAAAATCCACTGCATGCCCACGCCGCCGCCCTCGAAGCCCTTCCGATACCGCCGAACCGCTTCGCGTAGGTGTTCTGGGCGCAGAGGGCCCCGGCGGTCCTCAGCCTCTCGGGCCTTGCCGAGGGGTTCGGCTTGGGTTCTCGCATTGGACATTGTTGACGAGACCTGGGCCGCCGGCAAATCGGTTTGCTTCTCGTCCAGCTTCTGAATCCACTCGCCCTGCACTCGGCGCGCGCTCTCGATAACATCACCGACAAAAACCTTTGCGACGGCGCGCATGGCTATAACAACGTTATCCGTGACGGACTGCGACGTGGTCGCATTGACGAGCTGGGCACCAAGTTAGCGGAGCTGAGCACGGCAGGGAGGATCGGCATGCAACCCATAAAGGCATATAGGTGTCTCGCCCTTACCCTTCGGACTGAGGCTTTACTCAAGTTCGCGGCGCGCCAGTTCTCGTAGCGGTGGAATTGATCCTCCGACAGGGCCCCAATAAGCATTCCCCTGATGCGGTGTTCCTCTTCCTTTTGCTCCTTGGTTCGGACGTCGGCCGTCGCAGCGACCTCGGTAGGTCCCTCGTCGTCCCCCTCGCCTTCGTCGCCGCCACCGCCACCGCCGGCCGCGCTCTTGGTGCCCCGACCACCGGCGTCACTAGCGCCGCTGGCGGCCGTGGGTGCCCGTCCGCCCACCGCCGACGGCGTCTGTTCGCGCGCCTTCTCGGCCTTGGATTTGCGCCCGCGCTTCTTCTTGAGCGGCGCGGCGGCGCTCACCTGGCTGCCGCTAACGAGACTCATGGCGTCGACATCGACAGATGGAGACCGCGCGTCGTATGGTGTCGTCGCATCGTCAGGCGGGAACGAGGTCTGGCGAAGCGGGTGCGCGGATGGCGGCCCCGACGTAATCGAGATGGCGGAGGCCTTGCGTCGTTTGAGCGCAGGTGGCGCGGGGCCGTCGGCGGTGCGCTTCTTGTTGGACGACATGGTGTTGATGCCCGGTAGCTGCGAGTGCGAAGCGTACGGAGGAGAGCGTGCCGATGGAGAGGCCATTGGTTGTCTTCGCAGTCGTTTGGCCGGAAGCTGCTGGCCGTGCAAACGACCCGATGGCCCCGAGCTCGAGAGAAAATCAGTCTAACATTGAGAGGGGTGCCAAAGTCGTGCCCGTTATCGTTCAGGCCGGTCGGTCGCTGTGATGCTGTCAATGCTGTCGGGGCTGCGTGGTAACGATTGCGATGTGTCTTCCAGAGCTCTCGGGATGGAACAAGGTGCAGTGCAAGGAAGGGGAAGGCGTGCCAAAAGAGTTGAACCCGTGTCAAGCACTAGGTAACGTTGATAACCGTGACTTGCTCAAGCTTGCCGCACTGTAGGTAATGTACACAGTACCGGTGGTAATTATACTACAGTACGGGTACAGGCGAAAATCCGTTCCGCGAGAGTCGATGTCGCTAGGTCAGTCAAATATTCTCGGTGGTACACGGAGAACCCGTTTTGGGCAATCAATCACGAACAAGCTCATATTGACTGTTGTGACAGCAGCGGCACGAACGGTAGGAAGACATTGTGGTATCGTCGATACCACCTACTGTGGACATGTGTATGTGTACAGTACACTCTTGACGTCAGCGAGATAAGATAGACAACCCCCAGATCGCCGGGAGCGGGTTGGTTCCAGTGTCCCAAAAATTTGGGAGGCAGCGGGGTCGGAGGGCCCATGACTCCATCCTACTTTCCGCCCCCGAGGACCCTCGTCTTGGGGACCTTGCGTGGACCATCTGCACGCCAGGTTCCACCAAGTCCCTGCTGCCGCCGTCAACTTGTAGCCGCTTCTTCCTCACACGCTCACAGGCAAAATCCTGATCTAGCGGCGCCGCAATGACTCAATTCGATTCCCATTCCAGCTCAGAGAGCTCAGCGCCGGCGGCCAACGGCGAGAAGAACACCAGTCGACGGAGCAGGGCCAGGGACAACGGCAGGAAGAGACCGCGCGGCGGTGATGCGAAAGAAATTGACCTCAGCGTCCCCAATGGCGCTCGCGCGATTGGAGAGCGGCGATCAAGCGTCAGCAAACCGGCCCGCGACTTCCGCGACAAGCCCGAACCGTTGCCCAAGAAGAAGAAGAGACGAACGGCGGCCCTCCAGGCGCCCGGCGCCATAAAGGAGGCACCAACGCCAGACGAGGCGGTCGATTTGTCCACCAGGTCGCCGAGCCCTTTCATTGACTTTGATGGTCTAAGCCGACCCAGCGTCGGGACGCGAGAGCGGCTGGAGGAAGACGACGCGCAAAAGGAAAACCGGCTATGCCGGATGAAGGGCGCCGTCCGGACGCTGCTCGAGTGCATAGGCGAGGACGCGGACCGCGAAGGACTGCTGGCGACGCCGGAGCGGTACGCTAAGGCCATGCTCTTCTTCACCAAGGGCTACCAGGAGAACGTGCGCGACATCGTCAACGGCGCCATCTTCCAGGAGCGCCACAACGAGATGGTCATCGTCAAGGACATTGAGGTGTTCAGCATGTGCGAGCACCACCTCGTGCCCTTCAATGGGAAGATGCACATTGGCTACATTCCGGCCAACGCCGTCATTGGCATCTCCAAGTTGCCGCGCATTGCCGAGATGTTTGCGCGGCGTCTCCAGATCCAAGAGCGCTTGACCAAGGAAGTGGCCAACGCCATCATGGAGGTGCTCAAGCCGCAGGGCGTCGCCGTGGTCATGGAGTCGAGCCACCTGTGCATGGTGATGCGCGGAGTTCAGAAGACAGGCAGCACCACCATCACGAGCTGTGTGCTGGGCTGCTTCGAGCGCAAGGAGAAGACGAGAAACGAGTTTCTGAGTTTGATTGGCGTCAACCGCTGATTGATGGGGCCAGCCGTATTGCGGCCCGCGCGGAGGCACAGTTTCCTTTCAACAAAGAGCGATCATATGGCGCGTGGCAGCGATGCCCGGCAAGCGTTGTCGATTTCTGGGTTCCTGGGATTTCATCAGGATGGCGTTCTGTGGGGTCGAGAGGCGAGTGAACACTGTGCAAAAAGGTATATAACGTTACATGGTGGCACGACCTTGGTGGTGATCTCAACATCGGGCTGGCGCTTTGATTTTGCATTTGTGCGGATTTTTTCTTTCTTGGGGTCATTCAACACAGCACTCGCATCTTCTGCAGCCCTATACTTTCTTCTAGGGCTGAAGGCTGAGGGCAGCCAGTAACATGCACGGGCACGCGTGCACTGAAGTATCTAGACGTTTGCTCAACTGAACAGTTGCGGTCGAGTTCAACCGCCGCAGCATTTCACTTCTGGCCTCTCAAGCCCCCGTTAGGGTTCAGGGCCGCTTAACTGCCGCGGCGTCCCTCTTGCCAGCCTCACGTCATGTCGCTTCCACTTGAGAGAGCTGACATGCTCACACGGTCAGACTCGATTATCCTATTCATAGGCTCAACGCTGACCACAGCGGCACTATTCCCGCTACGAAACTCTTCGTACCCCTCTTCCAACCTCCCCGTTCTCGACAGCCTCCACTCTCGCCTTCACAACCTTCCACACCTCATCGGCGACCTCCTCGACAGACCGGCCCGCGTCGATAACATGGAGATCCTCCTCCTCCTGCCTGAACCGGTACTCTGTGCCAGTTAGTGGCTGCGTGGTGGGCGGCCCAACCGCCACCTCCTCCTTGGGCCCGACGGCCCCCTCCTCAGGGACGACGGATGCCGTCTCGATCTTGCCGAGACTCAGACCCCAGAAGAGCTCCCGCACGCGCCGCTGCATCTCGGCCTTCTCGTAGGCCTCGTCACCCCAGCCGCCGCGGGCCCTCGCCTCATTCTCGTCCAGATCTAGGAAGAGCACCAGGTCCGGGCGGGGGAGGCCGACCTCTGGCGCGCGGGCCCACGACAGGGTGAGCGATGGGTTCTGCTTGGCGGCCGAATAGACGATGCCGCTGTGGTAGTAGCGGTCGCAGAGAACAGTGACGCCCGCGGTGAGCAGCGAGGCGATAGTTTTGCTTTTGGATGGGTTTCGGGTTGTGTCAACGAACAACAACCAGGCACGCACTTCTCAGGCGCGGGGTGAAGTGGATCAAATTACATACGCTGCCTCCCATCGGTTTGCGCTGAAGAGCAGGTGGATGACATGATCATCCATGTTAACCTGACTCTTGAGGTAGGAATCGATCATCTGACCGATGGGTGTCGTGCGGTCTTTGGTTTATGGCATGTCAACGGTGTCTCGCGTGGTTTTTTTGTCAAGGGAAAGACAAAAAATAAACATACCTGGAAACCGCATGACTTTGACCTTGCGGCCGACGAAGCGTTGTTCGAGGAGGTTTACCTGTGTCGTCTTCCCGCTTCGATCGAGGCCCTCGAGCACCACGAGGGCACCCCGGGCCGTGGCAGGCTCTCCGTGACCGTGGCTGCCGGCCATATCGGGAAATGGTGAGGAGGCTCGGGCGGCTGGGGCGGGCGTGACGAGGGCGGACACTGCGGCCGTAGCCAGGTGGTGGTCGTTGATTGAGGCCATGGCCCGCCCGACGAATCAAGGGTAGTTACTCGGTAGGTTCCGTTGCTCCCAGAACGTGAGGGCAGGCGTAAAAGACGGAAGGGGCACAAATACAGTTGCTGTGTATATTATAAATTATAAATTGTGGTGAACAGGAGCATTCCACTGGTGAGCAATTTCACCTTTACGCTCCTCACTTCATCGTGGATTGGCCTTCACGTCATGTCCCCATTGTCCCTCATTGCCAGCGCGGGGCACCGCGGGGCTACGCTGGGTAGCGTTAACACATGCCGCTGGGGCGAAGGCGGGTCTTCGAGAACTTCCAGATCTGCTTGGCGCGGCAAGCTCTCCCTCCCATTCCCGCCGTTCGCATGCTGACTGTAATCAGCTGCCAGAGTCTGGGACACATGCAGGAACACATATGCCAGACGGCAGCACAGCAGAGGAAGAGGAACGCGACTATCGGTGAAAGCGCCCGGTGTCTGCAGGAGTGCCTCGATCCTGTCGCGAATTTCCGGCGTCCGCTGCACGGTCCCGTCTTGGGCGTCTTGGGCAACCTCAGCCAGTTGGCAGCGGGGCCAGTGCGGATTTCTGGAAGGAAACTGGAATGGGCGGCGCGGTGAGTGGCCGTTACAAATAAGAAAGCCGGACTGATGGCGACACGATGTCTCCGAGTGTACACAACGCAGTATCTCCAATCTCCAACATCGATGGAGTCAGTCCCGTCGTCCCAGTACTATCCGTACGATAGTACAATGGTACGGGAGGGGTAATTGCCGAAGCCGTTTGGCCAACTTCGGGCCCCCTGGCTTGCAAGTGCAGGCGCATTGATGCCAAGCGTCCAGGTTTTGGCTGCGCGCCTGTCGCATCCAGCGAGCGGCCTTGGAACTGAGCGCCATCACACAGGGCCGCAGAGCATTCCACCCGACCTCGCTGGGGGCGCGCACTGCTGATCATTGAACCTGCCGTGCTGCAAGAGTACCTACCAGCAGTATGTACTCCGTACTGCGTAGTGGAATCCTCGGAATGCAAGGGATGTTCCAGCAGCCGCTCCAAGACATGAGCCGCCTGCACGTTAACGCGAACCTGCGAGTTTGAGCTGGGCTCCTGGGGTGGGGCCACTTAACGCGACCGCTGCGGGTGGAGAAACCTGCCGCAGGCACACGCGATGATTCGTGCCTGCAGGCACACCGCGTCGTGTGGGACCCCGTCTCAAACGCTGACTGGCAGCTTCCTGGGCCGGCAGCAGGCGGGGCACAGCTGCCATCGTGCCAGTAATCTTCGAAGCAGCTCAAGGCAGGCGCATCCCCGCACCAGACGCCCGGACAGCTTCCTTCCAAGGCTGCTGTGATTGGGGAACAGATTGGGGCCTGGGAGCCTGGGATGAATGGGCCGCAGGCACACATGAACAACCCCCGTTTTACCTCGACCCGTTCGAGCCCGTCCTTGGTCCTACGACTCCCGCGCCAGCGCAGACACCCACGCCCACGTCCACGCCCGTCTGAGACCTGGGCGCCCGACGGCCATTCGAATTTCGCCCACTCTCTTTAACCCCGGATGCCCCCGCCGTGCTTGTCCCACCTTGAACCTTCCCGCTGCTGCTCTGCTCTGCCCGATCCGCCCTCGTCTCGCCGGGTCCAGTCTGGCTGCCACCCGCTGCCCTGACCGGGACATCCATTCTCAGACACGCCACGCCTCTCAGACCGCGTCTGCGTCAAGTCCGGCATCGACGGCGCCTCGCCAGACGTCAGACCAGAGAGACACCGCAAATAAGACAGCTCTACTCCGTAGCAGAGCTCATTCGTGCTCGCTTTTTTCCTCTTTCTCTCTTCTTTCCCATCCACGGCAGCGCACCTACTCTCTCAATCCACACACAAGCATCGGCCGGCGTCAGCTCCAGCTCTGTCGCCGCACGCACGCAGAGGAGGCCGCTTTGGTCGGCCAGGCCTTTTGACCGCAGCCCACCCGAGCGATAAGAGTACCGTCCTCCCTCGCTTCTGCCCACAGCGCGCGGCCATTGGCAACCCCTCCCCTCCCGCTCCCATCCGCTCCCGCCTGGCTCTCTCTCCCTGCCCGCCAAACTGCACACTCGTTTCTCTGGACAGTCAACTATTCGTGGTTTTTTGCACAACGGCAAACTGCGCCGGCGCGAGGAGAGTCGTCAACGGTTCGGCAAACCACGCGCCAATTGTTTGCCGGCGCAGCATTTCGGCGCTGCGCGTGGACGTGGACTGGGTCTGGACGCCAACGCCGCGTCGACACCACCCGCTCCTTAACAGCTTCCCTGCATCATTCTCCACCATGGCAACTCTGAGCCGTCAGCCGTTTGCTCCTCTCGATGGGGCGCGGTTGAAGAGCTTGGCGAGCATCAAAAACAGGCAGAACGGTATGTTACTGCTTCTCCTTCTGTACTAGGGAGACTGGGAATTATGCCTATCGCTTTGCTACCTGAGTCTACCCGCTGCTTTCCTTTACTCTTGAGGGTGTCACCTGCCGATGCCCTCAAACTTGCGCGCGTTGATCCAGCTGTCATTGCTGGCGATCCCTTCGCTGTGTTGTAAACATGCGCGACAAGCCGGACTGACATGACGAAGCACTCTCCAACTCCCCCGTCAAACGGAAAGCCTGCGATGTGTCAGACGACGACAACTCGGAGAACATCGCCCCCGTGCTGTTCTCCAAGCGCTCCAAGGGCGCTGATGTATGGGGTGATTTGAGCAAGAGCTTCACCAAGCCCGCGTCTTTCACCCTGACAACGGCCGCCCCATCTCCTGCCTTCAAGGATGCACTCAGCTCGCCCCCCAGCAGGCTCTCGTCTGCTGCCCGACCACGCAGCATCCTCCAGCCAAAATCCCCGGCAGCACGGCTGAAGGTCAGGAGCGCTGCCCCGTCCCCGTTGACTGCGCCTGCTGGCCGCTCACCCACGCGTGCCGCCAAGCGTGTGGGCATCCTCTCAAGGCGTCGCACACAGCGGCCCGACCCACCGTCTTTCAGCCTGGGCTCCGGTGTCCCTTTCTCGCTCGATGCTGCTCTCAAGGGCACAATTCCGAGCTACTCGGGCAGCCTCCGAGGCAGCCGCAGAAGCAGTGGCAGGGCCGGCGGCGGCAGCAGCGGTAGCAGCAGCAGCAGTGCTGCCCTTGACTTCTTCCTCCCCACGCCGGACATGACATCCTCGTGGTGCTTCGATATCCACGAGGACACGCCGGAGCAGGAGATGACGAACCTGCTGCAGCACGGCACTTGCACGCTTGACATCAGCAGCGACGAGGAGTCGGAGAGCCGCGCCGGCCGCGACCGCGCAGAGGGCCGCGACAAGGAGAACATCCCGCCGCCCGAGGACGTCAGTCAGACGTCGTCTGCGCGCGGGCTGGCTGCTGTTGCTGCAGCTGACATCGACGAAGACGTACTCCTTCTGAAGGGACGCGGCCCGCTCGCTGAGATGAACGCCACCGACTTCTATGGCGAGGGTTGCGACAGCACCAGCGTGTTCATCGTGCCAGGCGACGAAGAGGACCCTGAGGCCGTGGTCGACGAGGGCACAGCAGTGCCTGCAGCCGCCGAGGACCTGCCGCCGCTGCCGCACGAGGATGACGAGCAGCTTCTCTATGAAGGCGACGCGCCAGCTCCGGAGCCGCAGCAGCATGCTGTCGGTCTCGATGGCCTTGACGCTGCCGACGTTGACGACATCATGGAGGGTAGTGACCGAGCCGTCGAAGCTGCCGTGCTTGGCCCCGTCGAGGGCACTAGCGAGAGTTTTGAGCTGTGGGAGAGCAACAGTGCCAAGGATGAGGGCGACGCGCCTGCGTCTCCGGCGCCCTTAGCAGAGGAGATCCCAGAGCCGGGGTCCGTGATGTTTTAGTTTCCTCCTTTTTTTTTTTTTTTGGATTTGATCTGTGGTTCTTCGTTTCTATGTGGTGGGTTATAATCTCTGTCAAGCAGGCGTTTGGTTGGAACTGGTTCAAGCCGTTCAGTTTGGGTGTTTCAACTCGAGGGAAAGCCAATACCCTTCGTTGGGGTGTAAACCGGGCCTAGTAAGGGGTGGGCTGGAGGCGTTTCGCTGGCGTCGGCTGCTGGGTTGCGGATGGTATAGCAGCTTGATGTGTACGGCCTGGGTCGGTTGGTGATGTGGGTTTACACGGCCTGATGAGACGGCGTATATGCTGATGATGGATTGTACTCACACTTCCGGGTTTCATGAGTTCTGGCGCCTGCAATGCTTCAAGTCTTGAATAACCTTGCTTAAACTCACCCGTGCTCTCCTCCCCCGCTCTTCCGTGCGAGGCTGCCTGCTACTCCTGATATTTCTTCTCCGTCATCCAAAAGGCCGCGGCCCATCCCCCGGGCAAGCAGTCAACGACACCCGGCAGAGGCCACACAGCTAGTCACCAGTCCGAGTGTGATGGGTATCAGCGTGCCCATGAACCAGGCCCCGAAAGTACCGCCAACGCGCCGCGCCGTGGCAACCTCGCAAATCCCAAGACACCCGGGCGTTTCCTCGTCGTCGTCATCGCTGTCGTCTGTTCGACTAGTATGGCTATGGCTTGGGTGCTCTCGTTTTGGGGACCCGGTTACAGGTGCCTCGCCGCTGAGCGTTGGGGGAGACGTCCCTGGCAACCGTCTGGGCGATGGTGACGGCGGTGGTGATAGCGATGGTGATGGTGACGCGGACGTTGCCGGCAAGTGTGCCGGGAGTGGGTGTGACAACATCTCCATCTCTTCGCTGGTCAACAGATGGTACGACTGGCGGCCATGCTGCGGCGGTAGTTGGGGGACTTCCCGGTCCGAGTCCACCCAGGGGACCGAGTCGGCGGGGGGTACGACCATCAGCGTAGGCGTGCTGGGCGAGTGCGAGCAGCCCAGCTCGGCCGAGGCGTTCAGAAGGATGGACTGAGGCCTGCTCCCCGGCCGCGACTCACTGAGCATGCTGGCCGGCCGAGAGAAGGCATGTTCGCTGACCGGCGTGCCTGGCCTCGACCCGTGCAGCGTACCGGTAGGGGGGGACGACGGCATCCGCTCCCGGTCGTAGCTCCATCGGTCGGCCAGCACGGTGGGTCTGCTGACGGGGTGACTACCCGGGACGCCGACCGCCGAGCTGGGTCGTTGTCGTGGCCGGTTCCTCAGCCGGGCGGGTGATGAAGGCGGGGAGGGCGACGGGGTGCGGCTCGCGGTGCCAGGTGGCTTGCCATCCCAGGAGATCCTCGAGTCTGAACGCAGGTGAGACGAGTAACCGGTGGTGTGCAGGTGCAACAGTGGAGGTGACGACTCGAAGTTGCCATTGCGTTTCGCCGCAGATGCCGTACTTGTTGCAGCGTCACCCCCCACTGCGATGATCTTGTCCGGTTTGGCATCGTGGAGGCCCGCGGAGCGAGCAACAGGGTGGCTGGGCCGCGATGGGTGCTCGAGATGTGCCGTGTTTGTCATGACCCGGTTCCGAATGTCACGTAAACCCGGACGGAAGATTGAGGGTCTAGAGGTTTCGTCGAGAACCTAATTGCCGAAGGTATGTTGAGTGGTTTTTGCGAATGGAGGTTGTGTCTAAAGCATTGGGATCTTTAAGCTGGGCACTCCCTTTCTTTAATGTCCTTGTTTTGATGGCCCACCGAAGACTCTAGCACCGACGCCCAGAACGCTACTTAAGGTACCCAAAGGCTCATGGTGTCGGCGTGCTTCGAAAATTTCTCCGGCATTTGCTTGGGTATTCGTTGGGGCCGCGCAACGTGGGATCGCCTCGCCTAACTCTCGGGCCCTCGGCCCAGTCCGGACCGGGACTCACAACGGGTATACGCGGGTATTCACCTTGTATTTTTTCCCATCTCATCTGTCGCCACCTCCATGTTGAGCTCCATCACAGCATCCCACATCGACGGCAACAAGCAAACAAGCGAACCTTTGATTTCCTAGCTGGACCTTTTCACGAATCAGCACATAAACATTATAAGCTTCCATCCCAGCGACCTCAACTCGTCACGACATCAGTCGTGTTCAAACGCAGTTCCACAAGGTAACTCTTGACAAACTTCGCCCCATTCGACATCGCTGCTCGACACAACCCAGAGGCAGGTTTTCCACATCCTCAGCCAGCCTCTAACCTCCCTACACACTGTTCTTGGGACTCCCCAGGCCTCTCCTCTCTGCCTCGGCTTGAATCAAGTCCCTGAGAATGGCCAAGCCTTCGAGACGATCAGCCAGCTTCGCAATGTCCAGGCCCCATGCCTGCAGGAATGGAGTCTCGCCGTGGTAGTTGACGTGTAGCCAGATGCGTTCATGGCGCGTGTGCCGTACCGCATCGCCCGACCGGGCTTTCGGGTTGCTCCCCGGTGGCCCTTTGGGGCCAGTGTCGCTGTGGCGAGAACGAGCAGCTGGATCGCCATCGCCTCCCTCTGCTTTGCCTTTGCCTTTGCGTCGAGTTTCCAACTTCGCGCCGCCGTTGTTGCTGTCCGGCGTTGGCGGAGGCGTGCCGATGCGGATGGCGGGTAGTTCGGTCCTTGAGTCGTGGTGCGTCGTGGAACCTGCAACCCCTCCAGGTCGGTTGGTCGTCACACTGGAGGAGTCCGCTTCCGCTGGGGCTGGCAGAGCGGGAAGATTCGGCAGCGGCTTCCACTTCGAGTTCGTCCGGACCAGCCCCTGGGGTGGCGTGCTCCGCCCATCTCGCTTCTCTGAGGAGGGAACCCTGAGCGGCGCCGGGCGGAGATCTGCATGTGATGGGGGGCGATGGTGTCGGCTGGCAGGTCCGTCCCGGGGCATGGATGGTGGCGATGGATGGGCTTGCGCTTTGCTGCCTTCGGGGGCGTCGTGGTAGAAGTCCAGCCATTGCGTGGCTCTGCTGTCCACCGAGTTCACCCGGCTTCTGGGCCTCTGCCTCGGTTTTGGCACAGCCAGAGTATTACTCCTGCTGGGATTGCTAGCCGTGCCCTCAGCCCTCGTTTTGTCTGCATGCCGGTCGCTCAACCCCGTCCTGAGTGACGACAAACTGAGCCCAGTGGCCGTCCTGGAGTGAAGGGTCTTAGCCCGCGCCCTGGCAGCTCGGGTGTATAAAGTGAAAGACAATTCTTACCGGCTAGAGCTGGATCGTTTGACCCATTCGCGGACGCGGAAGCTGCCGTTCCTCGTTTTCAGCGACAGAGATCTTCCATGTTGGCCGTGCGACATGGCGGAATCTCCTTTGGTACTTCCTGATCCGACGGGTGAAGATGAGGCCGCTTCGAACGGCCTCGTGCTGTTCAAGGCCGGCCCGCTCATGGTTCCCATGGACTGTACGTTTGACTTGATCGCTGTATGTTGGTTTATGTCGGGCAGAATTGCTGCGGGTTTGCCAGGCTGCTCTAAGTTGAAGGGTTGTCAGGGAGTTTTCCTTGGCCCAAGAGAGAGACAGAGGAAGGCGACGTGGTTATGATGCCCCCATCTTCCCGCGGGTTTTCGTCCTCTCTGTGACGCCTGGGTGACGGGCCTACGCAGTACAAGGGCATGTTGGCCGTCTGGTGGGCTGGGGCTCAGTCCCAGTCTCAGTTAAACCCCGGGATTAGCCAGTGGAATACCAGAGAATGACGGGCCGCACAAGCGTTGACATGTGTCGCTTGGCTGCAGCTGGTGTTTTCTTGAAACGAGCATGCCCAAACAAGGCGTGGGCTCGGATGGGCAAGAGGCCCCCTCTTGAGTCCATGTCTTGGCTGATCCATTGGCTGTCCGTGTAAGTTCAGGGGTTTTCGAAACCCAATCTCGAGCCAATGCACCATCGCAACCAATCATATCGCAGCGGGTCTCGATTCGAGCTGCTGTTTCAAACGCCATGACGAGGAGGGCGATGCATACTATTCTCCATGGTTGCACACAGTGGTGTCCGGGTGCGTCGAGTGGACACAGCTGGTGAGTCCAGACGGGGGAACGCCTCACCTATCCTCAGGCCACCCACACGGCCCAATGAACAGTTTGGGACAGATTTCTGGTCAGCCTCCCTTACGTTTCCCGCCCGGCCCGTGTTGCAGCTTGCAGTGAGGTCACTGCCTCTTAGAGTGCCCGTGTTGCTGTGTGGCGGAAGCTGCCCCCCCAAAAACATATACCCCGGCGATGCCTCGAGACACTGCTCTGTTGGCGCTAAAACATGACCTTCAGGTACTTCCAGTTGTTTCCTGTCTCTGGAACTGAAAGCTATAGTGGTGTAACTACGGCGCAAGGTCACTTCAGTGACATGGCCCAGAACATCAGTTGGTCGCAGTGCAGACTCAGGTCCATTTTCGGGCTGGCGTTATGCGCCTGCATGTGTGAAGTCTGAGTTCGGTATTCGAATTCCACCATCATGGCTGTGAAGTGAAGAGCCTGAGTACCTATCCTAGAATGTGCCCATCGCACTGCGCCGCATTGGTAAGGTAGCAACCATTGAGACAAGTATTAGTACCACCATACGCAACGTAGTCACCTCTTCGCGTTGTGAATCTTACACCACAGTTTCTCATCTTTCTTTATCACTTCTCCCTAGATATGTTGCATCACAAGAAAATGATAGAAGGGGAGGACGAGCACGTGGAGGAACTAAAAGTGCAACATTATCGGCCCCCAGCTGAAGCAATAAAGATTCAGCCTGGAAGTTTCCCAACTTGAAGCTGAACCGCACAGGAATATTGAACCAATCGGTACCTAGGTAGATAGTCAATTCGAATCAACGCAACGGCGACTAGGTCTAAGCAGATGCTGCAATGCCGCAGCGGAGAAGGAACCTATTCCACCCCGCTAAGGCATGAAATCAATGTCGCGACTTGGACTGAACGCATTGATATGTTGGTGCTCTGAGCGCTCATTCAGGGACGGTGCAACATACACTCTTACACAACAACTGCGAGCTTGTGTCAGAGACAGTCATTTACCACCTTGATCAAACAGACTTGGGACACCAACAAGAATGAAGTTGGTTCCGATCTTGGCACTCTTTTTCTCTTATTTGGTGCTAGTTACCTCGGTCCCAGAGGCTCCAACGACCTGAGCCCCTACAGTATGGACCGGTAATCTTGGTACGACGAGTGAGTCTTCCATCAACGAGAACAGAGCGGTTATGAGAGAAATGTCGCTGGGAATAGGCGGGTTGGAATATTCCGGAGCGTTGACATGAACTTGCAATTTGGCATCATCGAGAGGCCAACCTTGCCTGTGGTTTCATGGCTGGGTAGGTGTCCGTGACCACCCCAAGCAGGACCGGCAGCGGCAAGTTCACGAAGTACCTACTCGTCGACTCCCGTCTTCTTCCGGTCAACCGCACAGTCCCTCTATATCGCAAGCAGGTTTTGCGGGGGTGTAGTAGAATTGTCTGTTTGTCCTGTGCTGCTTGTCCGATTTGGCAACCATTCAATCGTGCCGGGGCTGGGGCTGGGAAGCTACATCCATTCTGGTGGGCGGTCACCTCAAAGCTTGACTTCCATGTTGTGGGTGCGCAGAGTCCAATGATATGTTCCAAGGCCTCTTTTCGTATGTCACAATCAACCGAAGTGGGGGCTTATATTCGAAGTCGTAGTCGAACCTGAAGGAACAAGTGCTTAGCACCTGCCCCTAAGCACAAAGACTCTTGATGAAGTACAACTCGAGGTAGTCCATGCTCTTCAACCAGGTGTTACCACCCCCGTCAGGGGTCCCGCGCTGCCCACAAGCTGCCAGGAGGGGATGCCTGCAAATTCTGCGCAGCAGCCACACGTAGCCGTC
The DNA here is from genome assembly GCA_023628555.1 of Chaetomiaceae sp. R4402. Lineage (NCBI taxonomy): Eukaryota > Fungi > Ascomycota > Sordariomycetes > Sordariales > Chaetomiaceae > Chaetomiaceae sp. R4402. The sequence goes on from JAMAKO010000115.1 coordinate 56,471, forward strand.
AAGCCAATCACTTCCATTCGCCCTAAGGAAATCAATGACTCGAGTATGCCATGCTCTCGCACTGAGGAGGAAGCACGCTGGACGCCTGCACCAAGCCCTAGTTCCGAGAACGGACCGTTCGGTGTATGAAGCTCTTTGTTACGTCACCTAACAATGTGGCTTTTGTTGGGAAGCACGTTTGCCATTCTAGATAAATCTTGATGTGTCACACGAGGCCGGAGTGTGCGCAGAGTATTTATCGGGTCACTGCATCAACAGCAAGGTAGGTACGGAATAGGTAGGTAAGGTAGCCAATGTGGACTGGTCTAAGAGAGCGATGGAAATTTGGGGACGGGACAGGGGGAACCACTGGGGTAGCGAATTTGCCTTACTTGCTACCGAGTCACTTCGAGAAGGATCGTGATCATGGTGGCGTTCTGTACCTACCTACCTAGTCTGATTTGAAGGGAGACTCGAGGGAGGCTCGTTGGTTGTTGGATGCTCCCTGCAGCTCAATAGGAGGTGTGCCCCGGCCGACATTATGTAATCGGCATTCAACGGTTTAACTAACCCAGCCCCCCCCAGGGTCGTGTTTCGATTTCAGCCAACAGGCACAGCGCCGCCACACTGGCGCATCTTCGGGTAATCTGGCATTATCGAACTGGCCATTCTCCCATTCCATCCATCATCGTTCGGGTGTCAAGGCCGCCAGCTCCTTCACGACCAACTGAAGCAAGCTCATATATATTTATTGTACACCCGCTCTGTCCGCAGGTGCCGCGCAAATGCTCTGCAGGCGGGTCATTTGATTGTCGAAGGAGTCCGAGCCTCCCCCTCGTTTCATACTTTTACAGCTCGACTCGACTCCTGGGCGTACTGCGAGCATCGACGGGCCAATAGGTACCTTACTGTACCTAGCTGAGCTTACTCACGCTGCCGAGTTTCAACCCCTTCCCCCACAACGGGTGACAGAATGCTGCTCGCCACCAGGCTGCGGCGCCAGCTGCGGCCCCGAGGCCGCTCCAGGACGTCCCTCGTCAGACTTGCGGTGCTGGCCACCGTCTGCTTCGCCGCGGCGCTCTACGTCCTCGCCTGGTTCGGAGCCAGCGAGTCGGCCCTGCTCGAGCGCCACATGAACTCCGGCCCTCTAGCCTATCCGCTGCACGTCGTCAAGAGCAGCGTGGACTGGGCGGCCGTCCGATATCGCCACCCGCCACGGCAACAGCTCGTTCAGCTTCCCAAACCTACCGGACGGGACACCCTGCCGCGAATCCAGCACCAGTTTGGGAAAGAGTCCAAGAAGGCCCGCAAGAAGCGTCAGGACAGGCGCAAATCCGTGCTGCGGCTCGCCATGAAGTCCTGGGACAGCTACCGGATCTATGCCTGGAAGAAGGATGCCTTGTTGCCGCTGTCCAAGTCTGGCCGGGACCAGTTCTCCGGCTGGGCTGCCACGCTGGTTGACTCGCTAGACACGCTGTGGATCATGGGCCTCCGGGACGAGTTTGACGAGGCCGCGGCTGCCGTGGCCCAGATTGATTTTGGGTCCAGCACCTCCCGCTACGTGAACGTCTTCGAGACCAACATCCGCTACCTCGGAGGTCTGCTCGCTGCCTACGATCTGAGCAAGCGCAAGGTTCTGCTGCAGAAGGCCATCGAGCTGGGCGATCTCATCTACGGCGCCTTCAACACGGCGAACCGGATGCCCGTCGACAACCTCGACTTCGAGGCCGCCAAGGACGGATCGGGCCTCGTGGTCGAGGACAGCGTGGTTTCCGCCTCACCAGGGACGCTGACGCTGGAGTTGACGCGTCTCTCGCAGGTCACCGGCAACCCCAAATATTATGATGCCATCACCGACATCGTCGACCTCTTCTACCGTGGACAGAATCAGACCGCCCTCCCAGGCTTGTTTCCCATGTACGTGTCCATGCGCAGGGAGGATGTCACGACGGGGGACATCTTCACCATAAGCGGCAATGCCGACTCCGCCTACGAGTACTTCCCCAAGATGCACGCTCTCCTCTCCGGCGCCGACCCCAAGTACGCCCGTCTGACCCGCGGCTTCATGGACGCCGCCAAGGATCATCTCTTCTACCGCCCCATGGTCCCCGACAACGACGACATCCTCATGAGCGGCAACGTCAACGTCGACGGGGCCGGGAATCCCGAGTTGGACCCGGAGACGGAGCACCTGTCGTGCTTCATCGGCGGCACGTTTGCTCTCGCCGGCCGGTTGCTCAACAGCGAGGAGGACGTCGAGGTTGGCGCCAGGTTGACCCGTGGGTGTGCATACGCCTACAAGTCCTTTGCCACGGGTATCATGCCAGAACGGCTCAACATGGTCCCGTGTGAGCCGGGAAAGCCGTGCAAGTGGGACGAGGACAGGTGGGTGGCGGAGAGGAAGAAGAGACCCGAGTACAAGCCACACCTGCCCAAGGGATTCACTACTGCAAAGGATCCGAGATACCTCCTTCGCCCCGAGGCCATCGAGAGCGTCTTCGTCATGTACCGCATCACCGGCGATAGCTCATGGCAAGACGTTGCGTGGGACATGTTCCGTGCTGTGGCCAGCGGCACGGCGACGGAACTCGGCAGTGCGTCCCTGACGGATGTCACCGTCTCCAAGTGGCCGTTGCCGTTGGAAGACTACATGGAGGTGGGTTCATCCCGGCTCGAGAGGCGTCAGACGCTCCCATCTACATACTAACCTCGTCTCAGAGCTTTTGGCTTGCCGAGACGCTCAAGTACTTCTATCTCGTCTTCTCGCCGCCGGACTTGATCAGCCTCGACAAGTATGTGCTCAATACCGAGGCTCATCCGTTTCTGCGGCCAGGTTTGTGAAGTGTTCAGCTTCGTCTGCATCGAAACGACCCCCTGACGGTTAATTACCTACCTCCCTATCATTTGCTGTGTCGGCTCGCAGGTTTAGCAATGGGAGCTACCAGGAACTGGACGGGACGCCACGAGTGTTTGTTTGGTTAGCAGCCCCCAGGTTTTGGAGCACCTGCATGATTCACCAAGTACAGGGAGCGGTATCCTCGGAGCGATCAGGTGCCGCGGGTCCGGAAAGGCGCCACACTTTGCCCTCGCGGCAGACGGCGCCAGGAGGACTGCCGGGGCGTGGTTACTTCCAGTTTGAAGCCAGCCGCGCAGGTCGCATGCGCGGGGAGAAGGCATCACCAGGTATCTTGTAACTCTGATATGACCTGGTCATAATTTGCGAGTCGATGTACATTAGGTACATGATATGTACAGTCTTGACACGAAAATAAAACAAAAAGAGACAGAGTTGCTCAACCCTCTCGTTAAGGTTCGTCCTCATCCCGCCCTCCCCCCCCCCAACCAGTTGAGAGCGCCACGGGCGCCACACTGGAACGCCTGAAATGCACCCCACGCGCACGTGGAATGGCGCCATCCAAGCCTCATATGGCGCCATCTAAGCCACAAGTCAATTCATAAATGCCAACAACCCGCAGCACGGCGCTCTGGAAACGGCTGGCTAGCCTGTCCAGCGTGTGAACGTTCATCATGAGAGACCACTGCCGCCTATCTCTGCCCAACCGTGCGAGAACGCGGCCCACGACTCCAGTCCAAACAACTCGGGACCGAAATTGAATTCGTCAGCTACCTCCTCGAAAGCGTTGCTGGCACTCGTCACCGCGCTCGCCTGTGACGGCGCAACCCCAGCGGCAGCAGACAAGGTGCCCGCCTCAGTCATGGGCAGGCCCAACATCGCCATGGGGGAAAGTGCTGACGTTGCCGGCAGCGTCGTCGGGACAGGTCTTCCGGGCGTGTGAGCCACGGGCGATGGAGACGGCGCAGACACTCCAAGCTGCATACCCTCGGTTCCAACAGGGATCGGCGCGGATGGTGCCAGGTACGGCGTGTCCAGTCCGCCACCCAGGCCGCGCGGGCGGCTCGGTAAGCCAGGCGGGGAGGTCTCGGGCAGCGACAGGCCGTTATTGATGAGCCGTTCAATGTCCGCTTGCTGGGAAACGGTGAGTTAGTTCTGGTTCAGAAGCCCAGATCAGTGGGGGCATGGGGCTTGGCGGAAGGGACCTACTACACCGGCGGAGGCCGGGCCTGGGGTGGACTGTCGGGCAGCTTGGAGGCAGACGGTGGCCAGCTCCCGCACGCGCTCTGGGGTGAAGCCCAGATCGCCGGCGTCTGTCTGCAAGCCGTGGTACAGCACTCTCGAACACTGGAAGGCGCAACTCGGCAGGTCCAGGTCGGCGACCGGCGTGCTGCTGGTGCCGTGGCTGAGGCTCAGCAGCTGCGCGAACATGTCTGCCATGGCCCTGGCGTGCTCGTAGCAGCTGCGGCGCTTGTGGGCGACGAAGTGGGGATCCAGCTGCTGCAAGGCGGCCGGCCCGAGGGCGTCTCGCAGACCCGGGAGAAACAGGCGGTAGAGGTCGAGATGGCACTGCCTCCACCAGACGTGCGTCATGATGAAGATGCCTAGTCTAGACGAGTAGCTGCGGAGGCGGAAGTTGGCCTCGGTGCCTCGGAACGATACGGGCAGCCGCGCCTCGAACACGTCGAGTTCGGCAGCGAACTCGGCCAGCTGGCTCGGCAGCATGACCAGGGCGTCGGCCGACGACGACGCGGCCGCCCTGGAGGTGCAGTGCAGGATGCGCGTGCGCATCCAGTGGAGGCGTATGTGCAGTGCCATGAGGCCAAGCACGTCTGGCAAGGGCGGGACGACGCCTCCCGAGTCCGGGCCCGGCGGCCGCAGCGGCTCGGTGGGCTCCGGCAGGTCGAAGTCGAAGTTGCGCTCGTTGCAGGGGAGCTGCAGGTGGATCTGACGCTCGGCATCGGCCCACAATGCGAATTCGGGCTGGCCGACGGAGATGGACACGTCGATCATGTAGATGGACCACATGACGCGGCGGCGGGCCTCCCGTGCGAGGAAGCAGAGGTCCGCGTTCTCGTGGTTCAGCCGGAGGGCGGTGGCGGCCCGGCTGGCGACGGCGTGCAGCATGAAGGCGCCCGAGAAGCGCTTCGACAGGATGCGGTGCTTGATGGCCAGTACCAGCGCCTGCAGGCGCGGGACCGTGGGCTTCTCAAGCCCTGCGAGACACAGCGACACGGCCTCCTCGACACAGCGGTTGCCGTACTCCTCGGTGCTGGGGCCGAGGTCGGTCAGCAGCGACGTGATGCCGACCAGGGCGAGCACGAGGGCACGGTCCAGCAACCCGGCGTGGTAGCGCTCCATGAGAGACGGCCGGTGCAGAAAGGAGAACATAGCGACGTGGTGGATGTGGCGGAAGAAGCTGTCGAAGGCCCGCAGGGCTAGCGCGTCGTCAGGGTCAGGCGGGTCGACGCCGGGCGCGACAGGACTCGCCGTGCTGCTGGACGTGCCGTAGTCCATCTGCACGTCATCGTGCACCATCGGGCCGGGCGGCAGAGCAGAAGGGGCGACAGTGCCGGTGGTGGCGGCGGGGTCCGAGGGTGGCACGGGCAGCGGCAGCAGCCGCTTCCCGGGCCGGTAGACACACTCGAGGCCCTGGGCCCGGCAACGGTCGCAGACGACGGACCCCGTGCAGCGGGCCTTGCGGGCGTGGCAGTTCTCGCAGGCCTGCCGCACGCGCCGGCGCGGGACCGAGATGGCGGCGGTGCTGCCCTCGCCCGGCACGACCTCGACGCCCACATGCTCGTCGTACGAACAGGCGAAGCCCAGTCGCTGGCAGTTCGTGCAGATGCCCCGCTTCCCATCGCAGCGGACCTTGCGCACACGACAGGTCACACACGTGTTTGCCGTCCGTTTCTGCGCCCGGGGTGAGGCGCTCATGGGGCAGGGTCAGACAGGACAACTGTAGGCTGCTGTTTGTCGCTAGTTGCTGATTCGAGTGTCCGCTGCTGCTGTGCCCGTCCTCTGTGTAATCGGCGGTCGACAAGCGACGCTCCAATTTGGACCATACCTCCCGCGAAAAAGATCGTATCTAAACCACATTCGGATGTGACCCACACACGCAGTTGAAGACTCGACAAACGCGCTCACAACCGCCACCACCACCACCACATCAGCCTTGCAACATTAAATAGGCGTCGCAGCGCGAGGACAATATCTTCGCCGAAGATATAGTTAGACGCCTTTCATTCGAGGTACAATGCCTCTTACTACATTGCTAGGTTGGTTACCCTAACTGCGTAATGCAGGTGTAATGGTAGGTGTATGCGAAGATGGAAGATTGGAGACAGACGCGTGTTGTAGAACCGCTGCCGCAAAGGTATGCAGAGCAGTCATGGTTGGCAGTAAAGCTGGATATATGCTGTTGATTGGATACAGCCTTGTGGGTCGCGTCTGGATGTGGCTTAGATACAGTCTTTTTTGTGGTTGGTACGGTCCAAATTGTAGCTTCGCCTCTGCGGGCTGAATTGCGGCCAAATGAGGGGTTTGGTGATGTACCTTGGCCCTCATATAGTGGCCGAAGCTGACAGAGAGGACATGAGCAGAAAAGTGGAAAAGACGCTTGGCTAGCTCGTTAAAATCACCCTATATATATAGACCAAGCTTAGTGCACACCTATAGATGTCGCTACTAAAAGAAACTACCTTACCGCCTTAAAGAATAGCTAGTAGAATTAGCTAGTATTTACAATAGCTGTATTGGTCCTTCCCCGCATTGTACACCCTTTCTTATTACTATTCTCTATAATGCACTGGCCCTATGGCAACTGCAGATAGGCGTGCAGAGTGTTATTGAAACGATCTAAGAAAGAGAAAAGAGAGTTACAGGGACCCGTCCGGGGCGAGACCTTTTGGAGGAGGGCATGCAAGCTAGCTCCTTCTCGGAGCCGAGTCGGGGCTCAGCCGGAGGCGGGCAGGAGCCCTCTACATCCGGGCATCGGCTCGCAAGTACTAGCACGGGCAAAGCTAGAGCCCTTAACATTCTCTAACCTTTATACTATAGTTTACTACGATATTGCTATACGCGCTTAAGCGATTACTCTTATATTAATTGTTTAGCTTAATAATAAAAAGATTAAAGAGATTAATGTATTTTATAAGCGAGTGAAATATATAAGCGAGTGAAATACTCCTAACTGCGTTGCGTATCTTCTAACTATAACTACGAATTCTTTAATAACGAACTATAGTCTCGCCCTTTAACGAAGCTAGGATTATTCTAGTACTCTAAGCTCTAAAAAATAACTAGAATCTTGGTCTTTAGGCTATAGCGAAGATCTATAACGTTAGCCCTGCAATACTAATGCGGCGACGCGCTAGCAAGCCTATATAACGCGATACTATATTTAAGTCGCGCCGGCTTACTAATTCTAAAGAGAATGCTATTGTTTAATACGTTATTGAGCTATATATATAAGTGTTCCTGCCTAGGTTGTATAGTATAGAAGATATAGCTAACCAACTACTATATATATATAATGCGCCTTCTATTAGCAAGCTCTAGGCCTATAACTTCGTTAAACGCTAGCTAGCCCTCTATATATATTAGTCGCGTTAATATAACTACTAGAGGGCTAAGTATAAGGATCTAAAGATTATTAGTAAGTGGTTTGCCTTTATATAGAATGTTAAGGCTAAGTATAGTATTATAGATAATAATATCTATAACTTCGATAAGATAGGGTTTTGTAATGGGAAGCGATCTTGGGTATACGATTGTATTAATGTAGTTGCACGAAGGATCGTAACTGTAGGGCAGTTAGAGCTATTGGAAATACAGCCCTAACTGCAGGCACCGACCACAGAGGGCAGTGCGACCCTAACCCTAACTATACGTACGATATAACAGTCATAGGCAAAGCCTATAATACTACCCTCCCTTTAAAACAATGCTCCTGCTTCTAATTTCGTTAAAAATTTTGCCTCATTACCGTTTTATTGCCATTGCTCTGCTCTTCCTTAATACCTACGCTAGAGGCCCAGGCTTATTAGGATTGGCCTTATAGAAGTCCTAAATAGCGTCGTTACAGCTACGTAGGTCCATTGCTGGTTGCCACATTAGCTTGTATCTTACCTATTTAACGAGATATTACTAACGTCTATTGTCGGCTTTGCCGCAGTCCAGAATACTGTTAAACTCCTACTCCTCTATCTCTTTATCGTTGTTATTTCGCACCACTACCCTGCCGCGGTTAGCTCGAACATCTTGCTAAGTAGCTTCCTGCCTAGGAAGGCCTACTCCTAGTGCACTACCCTAGTATAGGCGAACCATTGACACGTGGAAAGTGTTAAAGATCTTTATGTTGGCTAGGAGTTGAAGTGTCACTACGTATAACGATACTTTGGTAATTTCAAATGGTCCCTCCTATTATACGTCAAGCTTCCCTAATAGTCTGCCGGTCTTATAGTTCTTTATATTTAGTATAACCTTATTACTAATATAGTAGACTAGGGCATCCTTCTAGTTCTTATTGGCGTTGGTTTTATATCGATCTTACGCTTATTTTAATAGGACTATAATATAGTTAAGGATCGCCTTAAACCGTTCTACAATTTCCAAAGCTTTAAAGAATTTAATCCTTTATAATTCTAATAGGTTAGGAGGATATAGTTTAGCGGGCTTAACTCCTATTTGCAGGTGAAATCTATAGTTGGTAAAGAACAGTAATACGCCTATAGTCTTCAATATTAGATTGTTGCCCGCGAACTCCGCTAGTAGTAGCTAGTCGACCTAGTTGTCCTATACCTAGTCTACAAATAGCCTTAAATATTATTCCAATTCTACGTTAATGCGTTTGGTCTAGCCGTTAGTCTGTGAGTGGAAAGCCGAGGATGGTCTTAATGTAATGCCTAGTTGCAATAATAGTGCCCTCTAGAATGCGGATACGAATTGCGAGCCTCTATTAGATATAATCGTTATAGGTAAGCTATAGAGGGAGTAAACCCTTTTAATAAAGTGGTTAGCTAGTTCCTCTACGCTTAAGCTAACTATTAGGATAAAGTGCTGCATTTTTATTAGCCTGTCGACCACTACTATAATATAGTTGAAGATTTATCTTTATTATTTATATAGAGATAGCAGCGTAATGTAGTCGACTAAGATGTCCTACTAGGGTGCTAGCGGCAATAGTAATAGTTTTAAGAAACCTTTAGGTGCTGAATGGTCTATCTATATTTTATTATAGAGGTAGCAGCCTTTCGCGTAGACGCGCACCGCTATAGTAATACCTAGCTACTAGTAAGTCCTATTAACCAAGTCTAGTAGCTTGATGTGGCCTAAGTAGCCTCTTAGTGCCAATATATAGGCTTGATAGATTAGTTGTAAATGAAGGTCTATATTATTGGGGTTGATGATTAGGCGGTCGTTGTAGTAGGCTTTTTCGGCTACAATACAGCAACATGCCATTGGGATACGCATATAGGCGCAAAGATCGTTAGGCTAAAGTTGGACTATTAGGTTCTATAGGGCTAACTATACCACTGTTAGGAACTTCAAAGTTGTATAGCTATCGGCGATCAGGTTATCGATATATCTAGATATATCAATCTCGAAGAGGCAAAGTTCATTAAGGTAATCTAGGTCGAACTTATATATAGGGATTAGGGGTCTCTAGTGGTTATAGAGCTAGTTATCCTATATATCTTTTGGGGTGTCTTTAGGTCTGTAGCTTAGTACGTTAGGTTTCGTATTAGCCGTACCTAGGCGGTAGACAATCCTAAAGTTAAATCTAGATAAGAACTCTAACTACTATATATAACGTGGTAATAGCTATTTGGTTATTATAAACGTTTATAGATTCTTATAGTTGGTTATAATATCGAATTATAGGGATCCCTCTAGCTTAGGGCGCCACTCCTCTAGTGCCTTAATAATCGCTAGAAGTTCCTTATTATAGATATTGTAGTTATATTCCTATACTAAGTGTTTAGCTAAGAAATAGGCTACTAGCCTAAGTTCGCTATCTATATCTAGCTAAAGGAGAGTACTGCCTGCCGCCTAGTTAGAGGCATCTACTTTAATAACTACTAGTTTTTCCTAGTTGAATATCCTTAACGCTAGTACTATAACGAAACGACGTTTTAAGGTCTAGAATATAGTCTTGCACTCTTCTAACTATTCCTATACTATAGTTTTCTTTATTAGATTATATAGTAGCTTTGCTATCCCCAAGAAATTGTAGATAAACTATCAATAGAAATTTATAAAGCTAAGGAAGCGCTAAAGTTAACGTCTCGTTATTGGTAACTACTATATTACAATAGCCTTAACCTTATTGGGGTCTATCTCAATGCTGCCTAGACGGATAATTAGTCCTAGATACTTCGTTTTTGTAGTGTAGAATTCGCATTTATTAATATCGATCTATAAACTAGCCTTAATTAGCTAGTCTAGAACCTCCCTAACTTATACTATATATTCCTTAATAGTCTAAGAGTAAATAAGAATATCGTTAAGGTATATTGTAGTATAGTTGTCTAGCAAGTTATATAGAATATTGTTTATATAGTTCTAGAAGGTTGCTAGAGTGCCTTATAGGCTAAAAAGTATAACTAGAGATTTGTAAAGGCCAAACCTTATAATAAATGCTATTAGCCATTTATATCTCTAGGCGATATAGACGCAATTAAAAGTAGCAATAATATCTAGCTTAGTAAAGATCTTTACCTTGCTAATAGAATCGAGGGTCTCCTTAATTAGTAGGATAGAATACTAGCTCTTTAAACTAATATTATTAACTGCTCTATAGTCAATGTAGATCCTAATACTACCTTCTAGTTTCTAAGCAAGTAGTAGCGATAATGCAACGCTAGACTTCAATAGCTAAATAAGGCCTTTCTCTAGATTGTCGTTAAGCTAGCGTTTAACTATACATAGCTCTCGTAGTAATAGTAGTCTATTGCAGGTAGCTAGCAACTTACTCCCTAGAATTAGCTTAATCTTATAGTCGTATAAATAGTAGGGTAGTAAGGAATTTGCATCCTAAGGAAAGAACGTAGCTACTTTATTATAGTATTGGGGTAGCAACCATTGCTAGATCTCCTCTAGTAATAGTAGCCTACTATTAATCTTTATAAAAAACTTATTAAAGTCGTTTTCTATTAGCTTATATAGAGTCTTGTTGTCCCTACTAATATCGCTAACTACGTTAATAAAGTTATAGAACTTATAAGGTAGGGTTCGCTTAGCTTTACTAGGTTGTAACCTCCCTATTAATAAATCTTTAAAAAACTACTTAGGAAGATCTAGAAGTTCGATATTAGAAGCTTTATCCAACGCCTTCTAAAGTGCTTCTAGGGTAATACTTATAACTTTAATGTCGTTTTGCCTATAATAAAGTATAAAGTTTAGAGCATTTAAGAGCTTAATATCTTTCTTATTAATCTTTTTAGTCTTAGCCTTTATTAGTAGTGCTAGCTTCAAGGTTAGCTAGGGCTATCCTCTACTAAGCTATCTTGCACCTACTAGCGTTGACACTAGTACTAGTAGCTTTCTTGGAGTATTGGGGATTAGGATACCTCTAGCGTCTAGGGGTGCCATTATCTATTATAGTCCAGAGCCCTCCAACAACTACTATTGTTTGTCGTATAATTGTCGTTGTTAATAGTCTTATAGTCGCTTGGCCTTCTATATAAACGAGAGTTCTTTCTTTAATAATTCGTTTAGTGGTTGTTCGATTATCGTTGGCGGTAAAGGCTCCCCTTCGTTAGAGAGCTCTTCTACCTAGGCTTGAAACCTAACCTTTTATAGTTTTACAGGTTCCATTACTAATGTTATAAGTCTAGTTCTTAGTAATATATCCTCTAGGTTATAGGCAACCTAGTATGCTTAGTGACTTTTAGTATACTATAGGAGGCACTTGCCGTAGCATCGTCCTATAAATATAAGATAGCAACTTAGCTAGTTAATTATTAGATTATACTTCTTGAGCTATAGAAGGCCTAGGATAATAGGGTTTTCTAACAATAATATAATAATAATATTTCCTACACCGATATGCCTGCAGGCGCGCCGGTCCTTCACAGGGTTATTCTAGGAGGAAACCTTGCATACGCTGGACGAAAACCTCCCTATTGCTAGATTCTTTGTTCTTACTCCATCCTCAGCTCCTGAGTCCATCATCCTACAGATGCCGAGGCCTATCAAGCGCACTGCAGGTCCTGCCAGGTACCTCGTGTACAAGCGGCTTTTTACCCTGGAAGTCATCAATCAACTGCTCCACAATTCTGCTCCACCAGGTCTGCATCTTCATTGGTCCGGCAGTACTGCTACAGGGCTCACCCTCCCGTAGACTTCCGTTTTTGTTAGGCTGGCGGTACAACCCTGGGTTTTTCTCAGCGCTCGGCCCCAGCTCCTGGCACTCGGGTTTTTCCGCTCCGAGTTACGCGGTTTTTTCCGGTTCGTTGTTCGGCTAGGGGGGACCCAATCCCCTAACCTCCGAGACGACGGATATACCTCGGGAGTCCTGTCCTGGTGGCCAGCCAGGTTCTCTGAACGACCTTCCCTAGGGGCAAAGGAAGGGTGAGGGGAGCCGGGTTCGAACCGACGACCTCTACAGCCACGCAGAAGACTTACCATGCACAGCTCGTTCCAACTGCGCCATCCCCCCTCTAACAATAATATAGTAATATAGAACATTAGTTGTTTAATATAGTTCTCGATTTTTAGGATTACTAACATTAACTATTCTACTTAAGATATAAACTTCTTATTAGCTAGGAGAAGTAGCTTTAGCTTGTTTAATCTTATAAGGTAAAAACGATTCTTAACTATATACTAGTAATCTATAAAGGCTAGCGCTATATAGCTAGAGTTTACTAGAGCAATATAAGGGACTTTGCGCTTACTAATTAGTAGATAGGAGAATAGAAAGATAGATTTTAGGCCTACTATAAGGGTCTTAATAACTAAACTATCCTCTAACTTAAATCTAAACTAGTAAGGTTGCTCCTATAGGCAACTTATTATAGGAGCTTTCCATTTCCCTAGCTCTAGTTATTAGCTCTATTACCTATATTCCCACTACTTATTACCTAGTGGTTGGTACTAGAGATTATATTATTATAATCGTTATTGCTAATTACCTTACTTAGAATTGCTCTCTAGATAAAGAGGTTAGTTGTATATAGCTATAGAAACCCGCTACCGCGGAAGCAACTTCCTTATAAGGGGAACGCTTGCTATAGAAACTATTGGCAATTCGTAGTATAGCCCTGGTAATAGGTAGAAAACTGCTGCTAATACTAGGCGTAGCCGCCTACCTAGTTATAGTAGTTCTAGCCTCTATAGCTACTCCAAATGCCTCTACAACCTCCACCGTGGTTAGCGTAATTATTAGCGTTATAGGCGGCTTCCTAGCATATAGATGCTATATAGCCTGCCTTTCTGCAATAGAAATAAAGGCCTTTACATTAGCAGTGGTTATATTTAGCTAGTAAGAGCTTATTGAGATATAGTTTATCTAGATCTATCAGCTTGCTTATATAATTATTATTTTCCTTACTACTTCTATTACTATAGTTATTGCTAGTGCCATTGCTTACTAGCTTAGCGCAATGCTTTTGCTACTTGAGATTGATTGCTAACTATTAGGTTATCCTAACCTAACCTTCCTAATCGTCGTTATTAAAGAGATTGATCTACACTACTATTACATTGCTTAGGTCCTAGTTAACCTTGTTGCAGAGCTCTTAAATACAGCTAGTCTTATCCTATCTAAGGATATTAGCGTTATTGGAAAACTTAGTTAAAAAATCTATAAAGTTGCTATACTTATCCTTCTAATATAATTCGGTTATCTTAAAGGCTACATTCGCTTTATAGTTAGCCATTATATACTTGGTTGTTAAGTGCTCTATAAATATAGTGGCTATTGTCTAGAGCTACTTGTCTAGATTTAGCTAGTTATTACAAACCTTCTCGACGCTATCCTATACTCCTATAGCAGTAGCGCTACCCAAGAGCATTAATATATAGATAATTTTACTAAACTTATCTCGAAACTAGTTTAGAAAAAAGTCCTATTATACCATTACTTAGTTTCTCTAGCTTAAAAATATATTAGTACATTTAACCAAATTTTATTCGGATCTAGTAAACGGTTATAGATATAGGAGACTACCGCCACTTCTACTATTACTATTGCTTAAGTTTCCTAAAGAAGAAATAACTATTATTAATACTATATTCGTTATATATAGCTAGTCGATTTGAGCCTTCAAGTTGTCGATTTCTATATTTTAGTTCGTCTTAGCCCTTAAATAGTCGACCTATAGATGCAACTAATAGACCTTATTAACTTAGTTGTTAAAGCGATCGTCGACCTTACGCATTATATATTCTACAATACTTAGCTAGTAGCATATATAGAGGCTTATTACTATATTATTATTATTTAGGGCTACTACCCTTAGAGAAGCAAGTAACTTAGTAGGGGCAATATATTCCTTATTCGTATTCGCAAAGTAGGTAATAAGATTTGTCGCCTTTCCTTCTTTAATTCCTAGAATTTCAATAACTTTAAGGAGATTAACGATATCCTAGTAAAGGTTACAACACTACGTGCCTCCACTATCATTATTCTCAAGTAGTAATATCCTTATAGTATTCTAGTTGTAACTTTATTGCTAACGAATCGGATGCCCTAGCCTATAAGCCTGTTTAACGATCCCCATCTACCTTAGCAATGTTTAACGAATTGGTTATCTGCCGTTATGCCAATGTAGGTTGACCCGCGCCGTATAGATGGTTTAGTTGGTCGATAGCGACGTGCTCAAAGCCTTGGAAGGGAAACAGTTGATCTTAGCGGTATCTATACAATTGATTCCACACATACGTGAGTTGTAGATGCAACCAACTATAATAGGAAGCGATCTTGGATATACGATTGTATTGATGTGGTTGCGCGAAGGATTATAACTATAGGGCAGTTAGAGCTATCGGAAATACAGCCCTAACTGCGGGCACCAACCACAGAGGGCAGTGCGACCCTAACCCTAACTATACATACGATATAACAGTTATAGGCAAAGCCTATAATAGGTTTATAATAAGCATTATCTTTATAGGTATAGTAGTTATAACCTTAAATAGCTAGGGCAAGGTAAAGCTAGCTTAGCTTAGTAACTACGAATAGGCAATAGTAATCTAGGGCATTAATATACTTAGCTAGGCTATCCTTCTATTTATTATCTTAGCTATATAGTATTACCTCGCTAGCTAGTATACTAAATATAGCCTGCTAGTCGACTAGCGTATTGCAATAACTAATAATAGCTAGACTACTAATGCTATAGGCCTAGATTAGATTAAGCACTTTAACTACTATATAGTGCTCTAGGCGAAGGGTATATACTAGCTATTAATCCTCGATAGCTATAAGAGCTACTACTCAACTAAATTCAAGCTCTATTACTAGAAAAACAATATTATTACACTCTATATACCTCTATACTCTTCCTACCTCCTCTAGCCTCTCGATATTAGCTACTTTAGGCCATTAAAGAAGGCGTATAGCCGCTAGATTAAGGACTTAATATAGATGTATATTAACTACGTTTTTTATAAAAAAACTTTCCTCGAAAAACCGCACCCCCCCTAAGGGGCGACCCCTTTGCCAAAACCTACAAAACTATCTACGATCGAAAGCTCTTAAAAAGCCCTATCTAACTACCCTAGCTATAACCGTGCGCGGCTAGCCGCCCAGCCGCTATAGGTGTATACGAAGGATAGGGCTGCCGAGGGACTAACTAGCAGACTTTTCCTATACTAAGCCTAGCGCTAAGCCTAGCGCTAAGCCTAACGCTAAGCTAGAGCTAGCTATACAAGCTATACAAGCCGCCTTCTAGGGCTAAGCGACCTTAATAACCCCCTAAAATAGAAGCAATAGAGGGCAATATAGGGAACCCCCCTACTTATAATCAGCTACCTATATACCTATCTAAGCTAGCTAGCAGGCCTAGAGCGAACCTATAGCCTTATATAGAGATATCTAGAGGCCTCCTCGATAGCCTAGTAGCCCTAGTGCCTACTAAATAAAAAAGGATAGCGAGGGGCCTTATAAAGGAATTATAGGGCCTATTTATAGCTCTAGAGCGGAAAACCTAGCTAATGGGAAACCTAGAGGTACTTATAGTAATCTATCTATAGAAGGTAGTTATAGAGGCTATCTAAGCCGCTATAGGCCTTAGCTAGACGCTAGCCTAGGGCTAGTCCTAGGCTATAGTAGCTATAGGGGCTACTATTAGCCTTAGGCAAGCCTAATTAAGCTACCTATTGAAAACTATTCTATAACGAATTAACTAAGAGATCCTAGTCTAGAGAGCTAATATACTAGCTGAACTAGCTAAGCGAACTCTAGCTAAAATTATTTAAGCAATTAACTAAACCTTAGCTAAAAAGGGAGCTATTATAGCCTAGAAGCTACTAAATAGAGATATAGTAGTTACTTTTAGTAATCTAACTACTAAAGAGTAGTATATATAAAATAATTAATAGATCTAGCAGGCCTTTAGAGATTAGGCTAAAGAGGCCTATAAGACTTATATAGTCCTTTTAAAAGTTCTAAAGAAGGCTAACCTATAGGGGGCTATAAAGAAAGCCTTTAATATTAAAATTAGCCTCTAAACTATTAATAAAGTTAAATTCTAGCTCCTAACTAATCTAGGGTTTACTAGAGCTACTATACTAGTTATACTAGAAAGCTAAGAAGAGGCTTGAAAAGCCTATAAATAGAGCATTATCTAGAAGGCCTAGCTACTTAACTATAAACCCTACTAGGCTGCCCTTAAGCTAAAATAGTGCTTTAGGTACTAGAAGTAGGGCTATATATAGCGGTATTGCTAGAAGGAGGCTCTATATAGAAGGTGTAGTACTAGGGCCTATAGGGAGGGTAGGAGGGCTAGGGAGGCCCTCTACCCTACCTAAGAGGGCTAGATGCCCTATAAGTGCCCCTACTATAGGGGGGCCTATATAGCCTAGGCTAGAGAGTACCCAAGGCGGATTAAGGCTAAGGAGAGCGCTAGAGAGGCCTATTAATACTAGCTAAGAACATTTAAACTAGAGCCTATAAGAGCTTCTATAGCCTTAGCAGCCGACTAAACTAGGCTTATATTTACCTTTAAACGCCTCTAACTAGAGAAGGATAAGAATAGATTTTAGAGGGTAGGGGCAAAAAGGCCAAAGCTTATAAGAGGCTAGCCTACACTAATTTTAGTAGCTAGAAGAGACCTCTCCTAAAGCAGGATTAGCCTAAGCCTAGGAGGCCCTATACTTAAGGCTAGCTAGCCTATCTAGCCTATCTAGCCTACCCAACCTACCTAGCCTACCTAGCCTACCTAGCCTACTTAGCCTAATTAGCCTACTTAGACTACCTAGCCTACTTAACTAGTTAAATAGGCTTAACTAGATAATACGCCTATAGGAGGCAATGAAAATTAAGATCCTACTTTAGAACATTAAAGGCAATAAGTAGGTACTCGAAGCCCTGCTAGAGGAGGCCCAATATAACCTCCTAGCGATCTAAGAGCTATAGATTAACTAGTAGACTAAGTTAATCTACTGCCCTAGGAGTTTGGTTTACTACCTAGTCCACTCCTATAGGGGCTAGGCAGCTATATATATTAACTAAAGGTTCGAAATAGAGTAGTAGGAATATAAGGCTATAGAGGACTACTATAGGGTTTGGTCCCTAAGGCTAGAGAGTAGTGGACTAGAGCTTTAGTCTATCTATAACCCCCTCGATAATACAACCCTTCTATAGAGCCTTCTAGCCCGCTAGGCCCTAGCCTATCTAGTAGTGCTAGCTAGGGACTTTAACCTCTACTACCTATAGTAGGACTAATACAACTAGTATAATAGGAAGGCTAAGGCCCTAATAGAAATAGCGTTATAGTGAGACCTTAGCCTCTAAACCCTAGCTAGCACTATAATAAGGGCCCTCTAGAGGAGCTAAAGAGGCTATATATTATTATTATTATTATTTCCTACACCGATATGCCCGTAGGCGCGCCGGTCCTTCCACTGCTATATACAAA